>PVHY01003534.1:0-106402 GCA_004024945.1 Uropsilus gracilis | reverse complement strand
TGTAGAGAACCCAGAAAAATCAACAGAAAAACTGATTGAAATAATAAACTGATTTGGTAAGGTAGCTGGATACAAAATCAACATGCAAAAATCAACAGCATTCATATATGCAAAGAATCAATCAGAAGAAGAAGAAATTAGAAAAAACACCCCATTTACCATTGCACCAAAGAAAATCAAATACTTGGGAATTAACCTAAGAAAAGACATAAAAGACCTATACAAAGAAAACTATAAAACATTCTTAAAAGAAATAGAAGATGATGTATATCATATACATTAAATACATTAATTTCTCATTGCTTATTTCAATTGACTTTGGATAAGTAAAAAAAAATAGAATTGTGAAAATATAGAAAGATTGAATATGGATGCATTCACTCCCAACCAGGAAGTATTATAAACAAACTATAGCAAAAAAACAAATAATAACGTAACTGCTGCTATCTAACTTCTAGCTTTATCTTTCATTAGTATTTTTCCAGTCCTAGAAAAACAAAAAGAATAGACTAGTTTTATTACTATCTCTACTCATATAACATCCTGTTCAAAGAAAATGAAAAATTCAGTGAATAATAAAATAATGAGTTTACAAATAGCTTAATTTTTAAAATAATTGCCCTAAATTACTAAAATATGACATCAGCCAAGAGATTCCGAGTGGATATTACTTTCTCCATCCTGGAGCTTTATTATGTCAAGTTACAAAATATTTCTGTTTTATATATTAAAATAATGAAGACTATAATCAACTATGCACATTTCTTTATTCATAAATTCACTTTTACTCAGCTCTACTCACTGATGCAACAATAACATTTTTTTTCACCTCTGAATATACAGACTGTTGAAGCCTGGATTAAAAGCCTCTATTTAGTTAGTTTGTCTGCATTTCATTTCCTGTATGTCTAAGGAAATGAATTTTTAAATGACTTTTTAACATGGTTGCCTAAATGTTCTGATCCTTATTTCCTGGTGTGGTGACAAAGGTTTTATTAAATTTTGCTTTAAAGTGGATATTTTAAGTGACTTTTCTTCGTATAAACTACAAAACCAGCAATTTAAGGAACATTTCAAGGTAGACACAGTTAAATGAGAATATTTCCTTGCATTGCTTTTAGAGATAAGGATAAAAGCAATTTTAAATAAGGAAATTATTTTTCTACTTCTTTTTAAAATGTTATAAAGTAGGTGAAGAAAATTTTATAGGCACATTTTTAAAATTTAACTATTTAATTACAACAGTATAGGAATGAATACAATGATAAATGTTTTTAATTTTGTCTCTCATTTCTTATAATGCATAATGTTTGTTGGGAATATTTTTTCCTTCATAATTTTAACAAGAATTCTTACAGTGCAAATTAGAACAAATTATGGATTTTTATGTGGAAAATATGCTTTATTATAAGATGAAATGATTTTAAGGGAACAGATATTTCTTTGAGAATGATAGCCTCTTTAAATTTAGCATCATATTTTAGCAGTTGACTATGAAATAAATAGTAATAAAACTATAAATTATAAATCATAGAATATGAAATGGACCTGCATCTCATTACTGGTATTGCAATACAGTACAAAACCTGTAAAAGACCTGAGGATAGGTCTCTTTAGAATGAAGACTGGGGAAAAAATCTAGTTAGGTACTTGTTACTGATTTCAACTTAAAGTTCAAAGAAAATATTACAATTATTAGACATCAAATAAAGATTCATGAAAACATCAAAATCAATACAAGTGGTTTGACATAGTTGGTAGCATGAAGGTAAATATACCTTTCTCTACTATACTTGAATATTTCTAAAAGTAATGAAGTACAAAAAAAATCAATGAAATATCAATAAAGTCAGATATACAGACTCCAACCTATGAAGGAAAACAATCTAAATCTATAATTTGAATGTACATGAAGACAATGTTGGCAGCATATATGCAACTGAATAGATTCAAGTATAAAAACATCACATATGAATCCCTTCAACATTGTATTAACTTACTAAAAGCTGGAAGCCACAGAGAGCATACTCTTGTCATCTTGAAACTGGGGAGAGTTTTGAAAATTTAATATAAAAAATAAAAGTATTTGTTTCTTTTCATTATTTCTTCATTTGTGTTGATAATTCTCAAATAAAAACTATAACATTATGGAACTGAGGCATAAAATTTGAAAAAGAACAAAAAATGAATGTGTACCAAAACTATGGCCCCCAAAAAATCTGCTTAAGTCAGATGAACAGTGTTTTGTAGTTTCAGAGAAGGTACAGACAGAATATCAAAAAACTTAATTAACAGAGACATCATGGACATAGGTACAGGAGAAATGAATCTAAAAAAGTGATTATCAAAATAGATTAGTGTTAAAAGAGAAGTTAAAAGAAATCACTTGAAATAAATGCCAAAACAATAGTATTGCAATAATGAATCAGTATAAAAAGTTGATTGAGCAAAGATGAAAGAGGCAAGGATTCATTGACTAAACTTGATATCACACAAAACAAAATAGAAAATTAAAAAAATATCTGATCTGAAAAGATAAATATTAAAAGGAGACAAATGAGATCAAACATAATCATAACTGAGACTATTAAGAAAGTAAAAAGAGAATTATAAACACTAAAAATTTATACTAGAATAAGATCTTTCAGACATATGACTGCAACCAAAGTTTTATAAAAAAGCAGATATACTCAAAAATTATAAATTCATAAAAAACAGCTATCACCCAGAAATTATCTTTAAAATTATTGAAATTCAGGGTGGAAAATAATTAGATGATCCCTTAGGGAAGGAAATAAAACCATCACTATAGAAAAAATGTTCTATATTAAATTACTCCATATCAACATTTCAATTTAGAAGCAGACAGAAATCAGAAAAATCAGTAAATTTTTCTGAACTTCCATGGCCCAATAAATTTGTATATTTTATTTTTCAAATAAGATATTAATTCAAGTGTGCAAAACTTATAGCAAACTCTTGCTCATTTTGAAAAGTTTGATGGTAAATTATAGAAATCCAAGAAAACAATGAAAATTAAGTATTTAATATGGAAAGTTATTATAAAATATACTAGCAGAAAAAAAGCATTTATTTTTGTAGAAATAAAGGTGAACCACTCGTTGAGTTTAACTAAAAGAGAGTGAGTTATAAACTTAACATTGAAATATAAAGGAAACAAAGCTAAAATTAAACAAACATACCCCAAATTTAAAGAGAACAGATAACATGGAAAATAAGACATATTTTTCCTACTTGTCCTGTAAAGAGTAATAGTTATCTCCTTGCATTAAAATATACTTAAAAATTAACTATACAAAAAATACTAATCTGTACTAAACAGCCCACTAATGAGTCCCTGCTATATCTTTTTAAAACAAAGCCAAGGAAACAAACAAACAAAGCAGGTAAAATTGCACAATCCTCTCATCTACACCATTTTCTCAACAGGAAGCAAAGATCATTAGATCTTTTCAACTGTATGTAAGTAGAGAAATTATTTCCAATAGAGTATTCACTGGGAAGAACAAAGAGCTGAGATTTAAGGGAATCTGTAAATGATAAGAGATGAGGATAAGGCTGAACTTTTTCAATAAATGACAAATTGCAAAACATGGACCAGTACTTGATAGTCCATAGTTCTGACTAATGAAGAAAACAGATTTGTACATGCCAGTATGCTGCAGTCATCAAAATGCTTGGATATTTAAGGAGAATGTACAGAGAAACATTAAAAGTCCTTGGAGAATGTGAAAAGGAAAATGGATTCTAAGAAATGAAAACTGAACTTCCCGTTCCTTTTTTCATGTAGCTTAAGGAAGCTAAGTTTTATTATACCCAAACATCATGTTATTTCTTTACATTGAAAAAAGAAAACAAATAATGTTTTAGCCTTCATGAGTTCTTTATAAAATAATTGACCATATGTTATAGTCCATAAGATAGAAAGTTTTCAAATATATTCAAATATTGGAAATATTTGCTATTTAGGAATCTATAATTGAACACATGCAAGAAAAATATCTTTAGAGTAAAAAGTATTGTGATTAATAATATTTTACAACTACTACTTTTGACATATACTTTTGATATTGACAAAAGTATATAGTAGAATACTTACTCTGATGTTTCACTTCATAATAAACTATCTATTTCAATCCCAATTCACATCATATACAAAAGAAAATTTATAAACTCATATTTCTTAAAAATTACAAGTATGTCTGTTAATAGCATTATCAATAAATATTGATTTGAACTCTTAGTGTGAAAATAAAAAAAAGAATTAGAACTATAAAAAAAGAGTAGAGCTTGAAGATTGTCATTTTTCAGATATAAAACCATCTATATTTAACACTACATGAGATTAAAACCAATATGAGCATCAAAAAAGTGAAGGTACCTGAATAAAAAAATAATAACATCATTTTTATTTGTACAGATAATAATCACTGGAAAAAATATAATGAAAGAGAAAACCCAGCTATGATAACAATAACAAATAAAATGCCTATGGCCAAGGTTAAAACTAAAATATAATCTTAAAATATTGGTAGCAGACAAAAAAAAATTTGATCAAGCAAAATAATACATCTTCCTTTGGGAAGACTGAAAGTATAAAGCTGTGGAACATCAATAGGATACAAGATATTATTTAGTCAAGTTGATGCTAAAGTAGTTAATAAACTAGCAAGTATGTCCAGGAGACTTTGAAAAATAGCAGCAAGTAGAAAATTATCCTGTTAGATATTAAATCAACTTTCAGTTAACAGCCTAGTATTAGTTAATGAATAAATTGAACAAGCAATGGAATGCAAGAGAAAATACTAATAAAATGTCAAATGCAAATTAAAATGTAAGTGGCATACTAATTACTGGGTTAAATATGAATAACTAAGTAAATTATACTGAACCTGGAAGTTACATAGCATAAAAGTAAAATTGAAGCCATTACTCCCATTTTAAAAAATAACTTTAAATAGGACCAATACTTAAATATAAAATTAAGAAACTAAAACTTTTTCAAAAAACTGAGAAAGAAGGAAAACTGCAAAACACATTCTATGAAGCAAACATCACACTCATACCAAAATCAAATAAAGACAGCAGCTAAAAAAGAAAACTATAGACCAATTTCCCTAATGAACACAGAGGCAAAATTTTTAAACAAAATCCTTTGCAAACCAAATCCAATTATGCATAAAAAGCATTAATCACCATGATCTAGTGGGATTTATCCCAGGGGCACAGGGATGGATATCATAAACTAATCTGTCACATCAACAAGGAATAAACCAAAAACCATATGATCATATCAACAGATGCAGAAAAAACATTCAATAAAGTCCAACACTCATTCATGATAAAAGCACTTGAAAAATTGGGGATAAAAAGAACATAACTCAACATAATAAAAGGCATCTATGACAAACCTACAGCAAATATCATCCTAAATTGTGAAAAATTAAAATCATTTATATTAAGATCTGGAACCAGGCAAGGATGCCCACTATCTCCACTACTTTATAACATTTATAACTACTTTATAACATTGTATTGGAAGTTCTAATGAGGGCAATTAGGCAAGAGAAAGGTATAAAAGGTATATAAAAGGAAAAAAAAATTGAAAGCATCCCACTTACCGAAGCATGAAAAAAATTTAAATACCTGGGAAAAACCTAATAAAACACATTAAAGATCTATACAAAGAAAACTTTAAAAATCTGCTGAAAGAGATAGAAGAAGACATAAGGAAATGGAAAGACATTACCTGCTTATGATTGGAAAAATTAATATCATCAAAATGGCTATCCTTCAAAAAGCAATCTGCAGATTCAATGCAATCCCTATAAAAATTCCAATGGTATTCTTTAAAGATATAGGAAAAAATTACTGAAATTCATTTGGAATAACAAAAGACCTCGGATATCAAAAAGCTTCCTGGCCAGAAAAAGAGAAAATGGAGGCTTAAATATTCCAGACTTCAAATAATACTACAAAGCCATAATAATAATAACAGCATGGTACTGGTATTACAACAGACAATCTGACCAATGGAATAGACTTGAATGCCCTGAAAAAAAACCACACATATATAGTCAACTAATCTTTGATAAAGGAGTGAAAAACCTACATTGGAACAAAGACAGCCTCTTCTACAAATGGTGCTGGGAAAACTGGACCAAGACATGCCAAAAAAAAAAGAAAAAAGAAAAAAAAAGAACCAAGACAATTCCCTTATACCATGTACAAAAACCAACTCAAAATGGATAAAGGACTTGGATGTAAGACCTGAAACCATAAAATGCATAGAGGAAAACCAGACAAAACCCTCCATGAATTACAATTCAGAAATCCCTTTCAGGACACATCTACAGATGGCAAAAAAATGAAGAAAAACATAAGTGATAGAACTACATCAAACTAAAAAGCTTCTGTACAGCAAAAGAGACAACCGAAAAAAACTAAAAGAAGTCCAACAGAATAGGAAAAAAAATTTGCCCTCCACAAGAGTGATAAGTTTAATAGCAGAGATCCACAAGGAACTCACACAACTAAACAAAAACTAAACAAGAAGTCCAATTAAAAATTGGGGAGAACTAGAGAGACACTTCTCCAAAGAGGAAATACAAATGGTGAACAGGCACATGAAAAATTGCTCAACATCACTAGCAACCAGGGAAATGCAAATCAAAACCACAAGAAGAGACTCCCTTACACCAGTAAGAATGGCCCACTTGTCTGTTTTTTTTTTTTCTCCAGAAAACAGACAAGTGCTGGCATGGATGCGGAGAGAAAGGAACACTCAAACACTGCTGGTGGGAATGTAAACTATTCCAGCCACTATTGAAAGCTGTGTGGAGAGCCCTCAAACTAAAGCATATAGAACTACCATTTGACCCAGCAATTACTTTCCTGGGAACCTACCCAAAGGAGACTTCAATGTGGGTAAATAGGACACCTGTGCCCAGATGTTTATTGCAACACTATTTATAATTGCAAGGACATGGAAACAACCCCAATGCCCCAAGAGAGATGACTGGATGAAAAAGATGTGGTATATATACACAATGGAATATTACCCATCGATTAAAAATAACAAATTTGCTGATTTTGGGGGCAACATGCATGTACCTAGGAGAAATCATATTGGCAGAAACAAGTCAGAAGGAAAAAGACAAAAACCAAGTGGTTTCACTAATATATGGACAACCAAAAGAAAGTACACAAATGGGTGGGGGACCAGATGGAGTGGCCAGGGATGTGGTGGGTGACCCCCGGGGATTACAATGATGTGAATTATTGTGATTGCATTGTGATTACAATAATATAAATTATTTTTTTAAAGAAACTAATTTAGAAATTTCTTTAGACTTTATAAGTATTTCAAACTCATTAGTCAATTATGTATATAAAGTTTCCTACACATACAAATATACAAACCAGTGCTAAGACTGAAAATAAAATAGAGAAAGAAATGGGAAGAAGACAGTTTATGAAGCGATATAGTAAGAATTCGTAAGCATACATAATGATGTTTTAACATCTCTCACTGGTCAAACAGGCAAGAAAAAAATAACATATTCAACTTTTCCTCTATGAAATGATATAAAATTAAAAATACAATTTTGTACATGAAAAATTCTGAGGAAATTCACACTATCATACTATACTACCAGTAGTATAAATTTATATGTATGTGTGAAAGGAAATAAGGAATTTCTATACCTGAGCACTTTGAATATATAAATATCCATTGGCAGCAAACCGTTTTCATGATCTTCCTACAGATTTAGTCATATATGTGGGAAGTGATGTACATATTCTACTAATGACCATAACATCATGAGTAGCAAAAGATTGTTAAAAATGTAGAGCTCTACTTGAAAGTGATTGGATATATTATGATAAACCCATACCTTGCTAGTATAGTCACACTATATTAAAAAAAAAAAAAACACTAAGAATTTTAATTTATCAGCACTAAATATTCTCCTATGTACATTTTATTTACCTTATATTTATTGAGGTAATGTTTATTTATAGCATCATATATGTCTTAGAGGTATAGATTTATACTTATTATCTGTTATTTTACCACACCCACCACCAAGGCCTCTGGAATTCTCCATTAGATCCCTTCCTCCCCCTTTGCTCTCACATCATCACATCCCCCTTCTGGGAGTCTTAGACATTACCCGATGTGCTTTTTCTTCCCCTATTTTCACCCCTTTCACTCTTCTACTCCTTTCTCCTCTCCTGATGCCTCAGATCTATGACCATAATCAAAGTTTACATTTGTCTGAACTTTTGTTTGATTTCTCTATTTACTATATATAAGTGAAACATCCTGTAATTTTTCTTCCTCCTTCTGACTTATTTACTTAGCATAATCTTTTGCAGTTCCATCCATGTTGTTGAAAATGTCATGATTCTCTCTTTTTCTGCTTTCAAAAGGTAAATACAATTTTATTTTTACTATTTCTTTGTTTATACATCAAAAACAAAACAAAAAGCCAACAAATAAAAATTTGCTTTAAGACTCAGAAGATTTTCATCCTAACCTCAAAACAAAGTTAAGACCTGAAAATGAAGCAGACAAAAAAATTTCAGGGAATCTTCTTGTTTTATACGTTAAACATCTTGTTTATATTCACACAATTAGAAAACTGCACCAAAATAGATGTATCTAAATGTGCATGATACAGCCTCCTCACAACAAGCTCACTGCATTGAAGATGGCCTTGTACCCGGTTGCCAGTGGAAACTAGACAAAGAGGGAGCAGTATGGAACACAGAAATGACATAAATCAAAATTCTGTACTTACCTTTATGTTAATTGAGCAGCAGAATAAAATGTGACTAAACAGAGTAAAAGGACAAAGTGCTGCTTTGCCTCCAAACAGCACCTGTGCTTTGTCCTGTGAGCATCTCTAGACTCTGTTCAGGAAACCATTTCATTCATCATGGTTAGGGTCCCAGGATAAGATCTCAATTGACATATGCAGCGACAACATCCCTATAAGTAGAGTTAACTATAAGTCCTCCCTTTTGTTTCTCTTCTGTGCTTTGTAAATATGTACATCTTTTTCAGGATTACAGTGAACCTTACTCACGGTAAATTACTTCTCCAGCATCACTAAGATGTTACTCCATTCATAGCAAATTCGGCAAGCTAAAAGAATCACCGTGTGGTTGCTAAAGAGATGTTGCAATGTTTGAAGGAGGTCTGCAAATGTTTCTTCTAATATATGATATCGGCTCCAACTATCTGGTCAAATTCTCCAGGTGAATAACTCCCCATATTTTGACCCAAAGTCAATTCCTTAACAACAGCGTTGGGATGGATATGAGGGGGTAAGTTGACTTGAACATTTGACTTAAGAAACGCTAATGCTACTTTTTTTTCTCTAATTTATTTATATATATAATGCTACTTTTTGATCAGTGATATGTGAGCACCACATCCCAGACCACCACTGTCACTCCCAGCTGTCTCCAGTCTTGCCAGATTAGGATTGTGTGATTTGCAAAGGAGAAGGTGAGAGGCTTATGGAATTACTGCAAATACATTCCCATGTTCTCATCATAGGGCACCCTGAGCTGAGAGAACCGCTGGTCTTCAAAGGACTGGGGAGGCACCCTCATGCATACCTCACTTTCCCTGACCTGAGGTTGGGGTGAAAACCTGATTCTATTATTTTGGATTGCAGAATAACATTCCATTGTGTTTATATACCACATACTTTTGATCCATTCTTCTGTTTTGGGTATTCATTTGATTTCTGTATCTTGTCTATTGCAAATACTGCTTCAATAAACATAGGACTGCAGGTTTCCTTTTAAATCAGTGTTCTATGAGTGTATTTGCTGGGTCATATGGCAGATCCATTTTTTGAGTGTCAAGGAGCTTCTACACAGCTTTCTAGAGGAGCTAGACTAATATGTTTTTCAATCAACAGTGTAAAGAAGTTCTGTTTTTTCCACATTATTACCAGCGTTTGTTGCTTAGTTTGTTTTTTAATAAGGTCCATTCTTACACTTATGAGGTGGTATTTCATTGTGGTTTAGATATTTATTTCTTTGATAATCAGTGGATAAACATCTTTCAATATATTTATGGAGCATCAGAATGTCTTGTTTGGAGTAGTGCCTACTTATCGTTTCTGCCCATTTTTTGCATTGGGTTATTTGTTTTGTTTTTGTTGATTTTTATTAAGTACTTTGTGGACATTTGATATCAATTCCTTGTTTATAGTGTGTAATTATTTTCTCCCATTTAATAGGGTATCTCATTTGTTTTAGTCACTCTTTCACTCTAAGAAAGAAATACAATAATACACAGATCAGTGATACAATTTGTATGAGAAAAGGAAAACTATAGTAAACATTTGTAGTATACATATATATGTAAATATTTGCTTGTATATTTATATTTCTGGAAGGATATATAAATCAAAGAGAAAATGTTTTAGCTTAAAAGAGGATCTTAAAATTGAAAATTAAAGTTAGGAGAGAAAATTTCTTTTTGTCACAGCTTAAAGTTTTGAAAGTTTGCCCATTCTGTGTATTAATTATCAAAAGTAAAAAAAGAAGCACCTAAAAAAGATAAAAAAATAAAAGTAGCAGCAGACTACCTTGTTGAATAATAATGCCTATAAGAGGGAAAAATGATTTTATATGTTCATGGAAAAAATAACACTAATTCTAACTGAATGGAAACCACTCTCTTAAATAATGAGTGAATCATGAAAACATAAAATGAGCACTTATAGTTCCAAAAAATAAACAATAAACACTACATATTTGAAATAAAGGCATGCCATTACAATGATATAAAAATTAGAGCAAATGCTTTTAATAGAAAATAGTTGAACTGTTTTTATAATTCAACAAAGTAGAATTTATAATGAAAATGGTGGCTAAAGGTATCAGGCATCTACTAAGTTAGAAAATTTAAATGAATAGTATGTGTGGTTAAAACAAACTGGCTCCTGATAAATTGAACTAACTCCCAGAAAATGTAGTCTTTAGTAACATGAAGCAAACATTATCCTGGAAGTTATATAGCAGAGAAGGAGATATTGAAGTAATTATATATTCAAAAGATGTTCTTGCAATGAAACACAAATAAAAGGAATATAGAATCTTATCTTCTTCATTTCCTTTCCTGAAAACTTGAAACATATAGCAAAACAATCAATTACAATAAATGATAGGAATAAAAAAACATCTCTGAAATACAAAGTTGATTGAAGAAGAAACTGACTACATTATTTGCTGAAGGGCCACCTCTTCCTTTTGCTATTATGAAATTTTCTTCTTGTTCCTGCCTGTTCCCTCTGTTGCATAGAGCAACTACTCTAAAGATCTATGTTTCCTTCCCCCCACCCAGGATGTGAATATATGTAACTAAAATTTAAATTGCTGTCATTTTTATCTGTCCAGTCTTAGGTGATATGTGTTTGGCATAACCTAGGATATATCCTTCCTCACCCACATGGAATTGGGGAGGTGAACAAAGCCAATGGGCTTTGAGACTTGTTGGGTGCAGGAGAGATTAGAGGACATGGCATGGTGCAGTTCTGAGTTTAATTTAAAGAGGGCATTGAGGATCCCTATTTTCTGCTGGAACTGCTAAGGGGAGATGTGAACAATCAAACTAGTCAACTAGTTGACAAGGAATGCATAGCCCAGTTACTCACTCTACAATTGTCCCTAGGCATAAAACAGCAAATACCGAGACAGAGCTCACTCCTGACATATTGCTGACTACAGATTTAAAAGAGAGCTCCAGCTGAGACCAGAACAATTGAACAGCTGATCCCAGTCTAAATAGTAGTTCAAAAAAAAATCACTGAATAATAAATGCTCATTGTTTAAAACATTAATCTTTGTGTTGGTTTATTATATATCAATAGGCAACTGATTCATAGTCTAGTGTGTATCAAAGAAATTAAATAATATAAGATACTTGTGTCTCCAATGCAGATTAAAGTCAGGAAATATGTTGTAGAAAGGACAAGGAGTTTGGAATTGGAACTAGTTTCTAGATTAGGTATTGCCACTTACTGGTTGTATGAGAATCTGTTAAATATATAATCTTTTAGAACTTCAATTGTATAAGCATTAAAGTGTATGAAAAAAAATAATTAAATATGCCTTATATGATTGATAGTTGAGAGATGATGCAAGTTACATTCATTTCTTCCTACTTTAAGTACTCAGAATAAGAAGTACCTTTTGTTTTATTAATGCATTATCATGCTCACTGGCCTGTGGATTGTGGAATGCATCATTCCAGTTTTTTTGTTTTTTTTTTTTTGAGACTAGGTCTCACTATTTTAGCCCATGGAATCACAAGCTCATGTTGCCCAGGGTACCACAGACTCAAGTATTCCCCAGCCTCAGCTTCCCAGGTAGCTGGGATTACAGGCAGATGTCACTACACCTAGCTATTTTTTTGGGACTAGGTCTCACTACATGCCCCCGGTGGCACTCGAACTGTGATCTCTGGCTCTGGCCATGGCTTCCTAGGCTGCCATCTACAGGAATGTGCCACCATGCTTGGCCAGCCTCCAGTTTGCTTTTTTTTTTTTTTTTAAAGAGGGCTATTTTCACATATTCTGTCTTTGTACCCCTTCCATGATTTCTCACTGAGTAGTGATATGTCATAGATATTTAATTTAAAGTTTTTTTTTACATCTTGGGCAAATTATTTTTCTTGACTAAGATGTATAGATTCCTTTATTATTTTTTTTTCTTTAGTATTGGACTTCAGTTTTCTGAAACCTAATTTTGTTCTAGTATTTTCAGTCTTACGACAAAGAAGACAGAAGATTACCAAAGTCTAATAACTACTATACCTCAGAGCCACTAACAGCTTTTAAAATACAAAGTCAGAAGAGTCCATTTTTTATTTTCTCCAACTCTTATGTTCTTCCATGTATTTCTAGAGGTATGCAGTTTTGAATTTCCTTTCCTTCTACACGATGCACTCCTTTGTCATAACTTCTATATGCAAGTGTTGTTTTTTCCTTCCTTTTTGAAGATTTTCATCATACTGTTTATTAATTCACTTATTTTTCTGTGATTTTCTATGGCCAAATTATACCATTTTCATTGTCTCTATGATTCAGTTTCCTCCACTTTTATATAATTTCACTTTAGAAAGAGTACTGTTTCTCTTTGCCTTCCAGAAAATTCTATGTATTTTTTTCATTCATTCACTTTCACTTGCTTTTATTTTTCAATATGTAGACTCTTTATCTACTCTGATAATTTGACCAAAAAGAGCACTATGAAGTAATTATTTTGGGAATTTCTGAAAGTTTGCTAGAAATATTCTTTAGTGGTTGAGGCAGTAAAAACTCAGAAAAGTAAGGTATTCCATTAAAGATTTTATCTATAGATACAAAATAGTGATGTTTTTTATAATATCTCTAAGTTATCATGAAAGAATTATTATTACTAATTTCTGACTAGGCATTCTCCAGTATATCACTTTACCTGTCAAGCTATTCAAATAGACTGGAGTTTAAATAAACATACTGAAAGACTTTGAGATAGTTTCTTGACTGCAGTCTATTATGCCTTGGTTATATTTTCATGTAGATCAATCATATCTCATAAAGAGAACATCTTACATAAAGTGTTTGAATTATTTGGAATGACTGCTTTGGCAAATTGTGTTTCCCTGAGACTGTTTTTTACTAACACTCAAATTTGAAATTTACAATTAATAATACTCCTCATATGATCTCACTCAGTTTCATAATTACTAGTATAATGAAATACCCTCATAATATGCAGTTTACCACCTAATACCAAATTGTAGTAATACTTAGAATATAAAATTTTCAGAAAATATAATTTAAAATAACATTTTCTTTCCTTTAAATTTTTATTTATTTGTTCCTAACTATGAAAATGTTATTAGTTCTATTGGTTAAGATAACTAATATTATTAGGCAAAATAGCTCTGGTTAAAATAGAAGTATTACAATCAAGGTTAAATATAATAAACTAAATAAAGTAAAATAAAAAAAAACAGTATACATGCAAAATACATAGCAACCTTGGACAATGATTTCCAAATTTGAAGTTATCAAAGGACAAAACATATAGATTACAAGACTCTCTATCCTGATAATTATCTTTATATACACACTAAATAAAAAAAGAAAGAAACCCACTTGGGTTCTAAATTGTCAAAATGGATATGTATATCTTTGTATCAGTGAGTACTTTTCAATATGAGACATATACAAAATCAAATTTGAATTAATGCTTTTTTACTTCACATTAACATATAGAATAATATGTTTTATGAAATTAGATATTGAATTTTTATAAAATTCTAAGAATTTAGAATCATCTGTTCTGTGGTCAGACACATTATTCATTGCGCTAATGACTCACTATTAAAATTCCATGATTTTAAATCTAAAAAGTACATTAGGTTCATCTGATAAAAACCTTTCACACTACAAGTAAGGAAAATGTGCTGAAATTTATTAAATAATTTCCTAAAGGTCACACAAATAGCTATGGATAGAATCCAAATTTCTTAAATTTCAAGTTTATATTTTTAAACAATGAATGTAACTCATTTTAAAAATAATTATATTGCTATGACTTTGATATACAATACTGAATATAAGTCTATGCTGTCTTTAACTTTATGAATTAATCAAAATTAAATCCCAACATACTAAATATGCTATTCTTCTTCGCTGCATCAGTGACTATTTTTAAAAAATTCTAACATCATTATTTTAGCTCTACACTTGAATATCATTTTTAATATTTCAAGAATAGATATTACATGTTATTAACTGAAGTCTTTATGGATAAAAGCTCCAAAAAGTTATTTAAAATATTCAAAGGAACAAATTCTATGGGTCACTGATTTTATTAGTAACTTTATACTTATGTTTGAAGGATGAAGTGTACTCTTAAGTTTGAAAGAATATCAGCCTTGGTGGTAGGTATGGTGTGGTAGCATATATCTGAAGATGTATGAGCATACACCTCTGTACAGTGTAGTAAAACAATGTTACCTCTAAAGAATTAAATGATGAAAAAAGAAATATCTGCTTAAGTGATGTGTTTAGATGCCAGGGGGCTATTACATTTACTTTGTTCTTGCATCTCAGGCAAATCCTGGGAAGAAAAAAGGACAATTATATTTGCAGACCTCAGCCCTTTCTTAAAGGAGGATTAATATAACAAAAATATTCGATGTGTTCAGTTATGTGAACCAAATAAGAGCTTTATATACTTCATGTGAGATTATATTAAATAGCATCTTCTTGAAATATTCATCCACATCAACACCTCTATGAACTGACTTGATGTTATTGTCATCTATTCATAAAACTTTAAGAAATATTTCCCTAATTTTATAGAATTTGATATTTTCTTTGAGAAGACAAATTGAATCAAAAAGTCCTGTCATGGATTAAGTAGGGAAAATATGAGAACCACACATATATTATAGATAGCAAGATGATAGCTATGTCTGGAAAAAAGTGATAAGAAAACTCCTAATTTCTAACAAGTTTCTTAGAAAATAGAAGAAACTTCAATGCACCTTTTAAATAAAATGTATTTTCAGTAAATAACAGAAATTTACATGCAACTATCTTTTTTACTGAATTGCTCATTTCACCCCTCTATATTTGTATCAGTACAAAATTGTCTTATTTAAAATGAAGTCATTTTAAGATAACACATAAAATTATTATAAATAAAAAAATCTCAATCATCTTTACTTATTCAATGTTATTGTTGCTATATTCACAAAAAAGATTGAATGCATACCTTGTGAATGAATAATATGTACAGTGTTTATATGGATATTTTATATATCTTTCATTAATATAGCTGAACAAAATCAATAGAAAACTGAGAAGAGCTTTTTTTTATTAGCTATTTCCCAGGGAGTTGACATTGTATTTATAAAGGAAAAGATGAAATTCTTCCACGCCAACAAGAAGCATGGGCGTCCCCAGCATTCATCATCAGCAATTACAATTTTTAAACAGTAAGCAGATACACATCAAATATTTGTATAAAGGCCAGAAGGGAAAAAAGACAGAAGGTTGTTTAGCTTTTTTCACATGATATTCAAAACTCAGCAAGTTTCATCCCAGACAAATAGGCCTGTTTTTTGTGTAATTAAAGATGTATTTGAAATTCTAAACAAGGTTACTATCCTTATGTAACATACAATGTCAGTGTTGTTGATAACTTAATGATTTTTTGTATCCTCATTATTAGCATCAAATTACAGCAGCTAACCATGTTTTGGGGCAGAAAAGAACCAGAGAGTAAGGAGAAAATTAGCCTATAGCTCTTACTCATGCAAAGAAGAGGTGAGAAGAGAATGATGTATTAACTTATACATAGACAATTGAAATATTCATCTTAATGTTACATATTCAAATGTAAGGTGATTGTCAATATTTATGTTGAAAACATGTTTGCAGCAAGTAATATCACAGTCTTCTGAAAGCTGTTATTTTTTCCTTTATATTTTGTCATCAAACAATTAAATTGAGATCTATCTTCAATCACTTTAGTATAAAACTATTTTCCGTGTGCATACATATACACAACTATTTCAAAGAAAGAACTTGAGCCATCATAAAGCTCAAATCACTAATATATTTCCTTTTGTACATGTACAGAAAAATATAAAAATAAAATGACATTTTCCTGCTTATTTTCAATATTTCCTTGATCCTAGTCTTTCTTTTCATGAATAAATGCATTAGGAGCTGATCTAGGTTTGGACCAAATTAGGACCTTTAGTATTAATTAATGCTACTAATATTCACAAGTAAAATGATTTCTAAAATTTTGCAAATATATTTGAATTATCTTTGGTCCTAAGAATTCCTTCCACTAAAATACTCTTTTATTATAATTTTCCTGGGTTTAAAATGATCCTTTTTACAATAGTGGTTTGAGAAATAACCTTTGAACCTGCTAGTTTGAACCTCTAAGAAGCATTTCCTATCTTCTAGCTATTAGCAATTAGCAGCAATTAGCATCAGCTAAGTGAGAAGTTCACCTTTCAGTAGGTGATTGCATACATATAGATATTGACAACAGTATTTCAAAATATTCTCTTTTCAATTTGTACTTTTATCCTTTGTACTATTTTCTCTGATGTTCAGGTTATGTTGGGGACTTTTACTTAGACACAAAAATACTGACCTTAATAAATACAGAATATGAAAACCTTTTATACTTTCCTGTGGAAGAATGGAGTGTGATTTTAGGCAAATTAATTCTGGTTCATAAATATCTCTAGGGCGCTTAGTAATACATTTAATGAATCCAAATGCATGTAGAAATGAAAGTCAGAAATGACCTATTATGTTGTCCTTTCTGCCTATTGAGAGTTTAGTACAAATATACTCCCTCTGGCTGCACTTACAATAGTTTTGAAAGTGATTGCATTGATTTCTTTGTTTCCTTCCAAATTATAACAATTCTTGTTTGTATAACATATACTTTATGTTGACAATCTTTAACATAGTACTGCAATAAAGTCATTTAAATGTATGGAAAAATCAGTACTCAGTTTGTAGGCAACCAACTCAGAACATATCTCCATTTCTGGGTGGGCAGTGGGGGGTGGAGATGAAGGGGAGGCAAAAGTAAAACAAAGGGTGACAATGAAGGCAATGAAGGCAATGAAGATAGCTTCAGAAGTTGTATTGTAGAAAGGAGATAGGAAATAAAAGTGTTGGCTCAACAACTAGTTTTCTGTTTTTGATGTCTGTTTATGGGTCACAATGTCGATCATTGTGATTGCCTATTCACTGAAAGTTTTAGAGGATAATCTATATTATACATCTTTCAAATTCAATATTAATTGAATCATGCTTTACTACTAAAAACTTCACCACAAAACATGGCTTTAGATCATGAATAACCATAAAGCTGAATAAGTTATATGTCTGTATTCACTAACACAAACAAAATTGTTCACAAATAATTCATCTCAGGATAAAGTGGAATTATATACTATTCTGGACAATCCAGTCCTCCTGTACTTACCGCATATGTGAAAGCTGAGTGAAACATAGTCCTCTCTGAAGTTAGACATACTAAATTGAGATGATGTAGACAGAAAGAGATGATGATGATGATGATGATGATGAGAGACAAAAAAAAGAATAAAAAGGAAGAAAAGAATGAGAGGGAAAGGAGGGAGAAAAGGGATAACCTAAATTCAGAAGGGCTGCAAATTTCATGGTTTTATAATAATGTACATCGGAAGGAGTGTGATCCTATATATTTGAATCACACCCTAAGATACAAACCAATGTTACCTCAATAGTAAGCTAAAACAATTAAAGAGATTTAATGTATTAGTAATTTTATGTCTATAAAAATTATTGATAATTAGCTGTTATTGATAATTGGTGAGATCCTTTTTAAGACCAATTTCCTAACCTAAAGAAAATATCATATCTCATAAATTTGTTGTAAATTTAAGAAAATATTGCACATAATTTATAGCTCAATCTATAGTGAAAATTCAGTACAAGGTAATTACCACTTAGTGTGACCGAGTTTTATTAACCACTTTATATATTTCAGACAACCTTCTAATAATTTTGCATGTGTTACTTCACTCAATACAGCAGTAATCCCAAAACACAAATACTATTATTAGTTTTATTGATATATGATAAGAATTAAATCACTGCAAATTAAATCAGTTTCTCAGAGTTCACAATTTTGTCATATGGCATATCTATATTTAACCAAATCACATAAGATTTCTCCATTCCAAATACATATAAAGATTAAAATTAGATGATGAAAATGTGATTAGAAAAGAAGAGGTAGATGACCCTAAGGAGTTTATATTCTTAAATGATGCTATATTTTAAAATCTAACTTCACTATAGGTCTATCAAGATTAGATACCTGTATTCACTGCTATGATAGATTAAAGTAAAGGTTAATAGCTAACTCTTAAGTGATTTCTTAGCTTCTCTTTTTATGAAATATTTCCTCAGGCAATACACAACATAGTTGATTAGTTTTCATCTTTCTTACTTAAAATCACATGCAATTTTCTAGGAAATATAATTTAGTCAATGCAAGGAGCATTTGGGAAGAATACTCAGTCATTTAAAAGTGCTTATGTATATATTTGCAATTATTTTATTCCTCTGAATGTATTTATCCAATAAGTAAGAATTTAACTTAAATCTGAATTGACATACTAATGCTTTCATTTTTTTATTGTATAGCATATTTCTTTTCATTTTTGTTTGTGATTTTGTCAGATAAATGTAATATATACGGATACTAAATATGCAGAACTTATTCAAATGCCATAAGAATAATGTATCACTCATAGCTCAAAATTTTAGCTCTATCTCTTGACTAGACAGTTTAGTCAAAACATTTAAATGACAGATACATTTTCTCTTTGTAAAACAAAAGAAAATCATATCATCATGAGAATTAAATGAGCTGATGTGTATAAACATTTTTTATAAATAGTATGTATAATTATAAAATTATTATAGGTTTAGAATTTTGCTTTCCTTATAATTTAAAATTGATAGTTTTTAATAAAGTGTCACTTAAAAATTTTCAAGTTGTGATTACAATTCAATATACACAAAATAAAGCAAGCAAATAAGATAATTTCTTACCGTAAACTAGTTTTCAACTAATATCTCATTAATGTAACCCTTGTTTTGTTAAGATGAATTTGATAGAAAAAGGCTAACAGCAAACAATGTTAAATGTGAAATGTTTCTTTTTAAAGCTCAGTTATTATATCTATCCTCTATATTTTCGGTTAGAAAGATTAAAAATGATTTTACAGGTTATTATGATGGAGACATAAGTAGTATATAATATTATTTTCTAAATAAAAAGAAAGTATGATTGCCAATTAGTAAAATACAAACAAATTTTTGGAGAAATATAATGTTTTTCTTATTTTCTAGAAAGCAAAGTCACATATGTTTATCTATTAATTGCAAAGAACATTTGTTTCTAGTGTTTTAATAATTTCATTTCTAATTCTATTTTTTAAGATTTTTTCCTAATATATCAGAAATTTAATCTTACTAATGTATTTTGATTGCATATCATTCCTCTGGTATCAGTTATGGTTGAGTGCAGTAAGAAGAAAATATACTTGATATTTTAAGCTGAAATGGATTAAATACAAGGATTGCGATGCATGGAACAGTGGTGGAAATTGTGGCAGAGTCGGGGGCCAGGGACCACAGGAGCTACAGTACTTGCTGATGCTTTAATTGCCAACTCTAAAGCTACATTCCCAACTTCCATGAATCTAAAGATAGCTTTGAAATACTGCAACATCCTTTTGATACTTGGGTCTTCACTTGCCTGTAGTAAAATGGGAGTATATAGGAAGAGAATATCTATCAACTTCTGTTCAAAATCTTCATGAAATTTGTCAACTACAAAATGTAATTTCACTTTAAGAATCTTGCCAGCAAGGGGGTTGGGAAATAGGGATTTAGAACTTTAGAATTTATAGTCAAAAAGGCATGTGGAAGAGGAGGACAAGAGAGCAAGCAATCCACAGGATTTGTCACACATGCTTTTAATATTATACATATTTTAGAGCTGCAAAGAAGTTTGAGAGATTTGCAATGAAGTAATGCACATAATTGTATCTGTTAGTGATTTATTACAATAAATTATTAGACAGATGGTTTCAATTATTTCCTGTAATAATTCACATGATAGATAAAGTTAAATGTGTATAGTTTCTTTGTGTGTTTCCCCCACTTTGTGTGTAAAGTTTCTTTGTGTGTTTCCCCCACTGGATATAATGTGTTTGAATAAAAGGGAGATATATTATATGCTTCATTTTTAAACTAATCACATTTATGAAAAAAATCACTCATAAACAGTGATAGTGTATTATTGATACTATATATAAAACTGAATAATAATATTAATATTTCTTACATAATGTAGACCTGTTAAGAGCCTTGATCCCAGATAAACTAATTGGTACTGCTAAACAATAAATTAGGGTTTGATATTTATCTTTCTCCTTCTGACCCATGTCACTTAATGTGTTACCCTCCATTTCTATTCATCTTGTCACAAATAGCAGGAGTTCACTTTTTGGGGGATTGTGTCATGTTGATATGTGAACTGGGGAAAAACAAAACAAAGTGTGAGATAAAGTCAAATCAGCAACAAACCCTAGAAATATGACTGTACAACTGAGACTCTCAGGGAGCAATGGGGAAGAACAAAGTGAGAAGGGAAAACAATGAACTATGGTGGAAGACCATAGGTGTTTTTGTGGTGGGTATGGTGTGGAACAGCACCTGAAGTGGAAGACTATATGCTTCTAAATTGCATAAATATTGTAAACCACTATTAAATTAAAAAAAAGCAGATGATGTTTCAGTGCCAGACAGAAAAATAAATAAATGAATGGATAAATGATTTGGTATACACTTATGTATGCCATTAGTATTGTAAATGACTATATTTAGATATTGCTTTCACCTTAAAAGATTAATATTCTGAATTACTTCCCAGAAGATAATAACAAGTGTTTAATATAATACTTGTCATAGCTCAACTAATGTAGGTAGTGTAGATGTTCTTATAATGAATACAGTGTAAAGAAAAAAATTATGGAATAAATAGAAACACACCAACAAACTCCCAAATGTACAAAAATAAATGCAAGGAAATTTACAAGTAAAAATTAAATTTAAGGAATATTTTCTTCTTAATTTCAAACCTCCCTTTCCTGTAATCACCATCTACATTCATCTCCTCCCCCACTATCTTTTGAGATTTTTGAAAATACTTAGAATAGATCTATATCTCATTTTTCTTCTGCATGTCTTGATATGCATGCTATATATTTTAGGCACACTTTTTTAGGTCAACTTTAAAAATAACACAATCTTGATAAAGTGGCAAAATGTGGATTAAGTATGTTTTAGTTCTTTCAATGGTTACATTAGTAATGCTATCACATTTTCAGCTTCTACATATTTTCCTACAAAAGAGTGACATTCTTTATATAAATAAATCAATAAAGCTCTGTGCAAGTTATAAGAAATGATATACCTATATTCCTCCTACACTTTTTCTATAGTGATCTAGGAAGTTTCATATTTAACTCCATTACTAAAAAAGAGTTTATTTTCCTACTTTATGTGATCAGTTTTGTATTCCTTCTGCCTAAGGTAGTTATACATTTGAGATAACTTTTATATTTTGTGAATTTGGATTATTTATTTCCCTGCTCATAGGGTATTTCAACTGAGGAGTTCAGGATATTCATCTGTCATTAAAATGATCTCAGCAAAGAAAAGAATTGTTACACAATATAAATTGCTAAAATTTTAAATGTTTAACAGAGCAAAGTTTCAAATCTTGAGAGAAATCCTCTAATTTGAAAATTTCTATACATTTCACCAAGTGTCCTAGAAATATTTGCAAATAAATGCCCTTGTTAATTACATTGAGAGAAAATTTTTCAAGAGAAATGAGACTGAAAGATTTCAAATAAGTGTTTCTGAGAATTATTTATATTATTCAAGTATTTTTAAAATGCACTAGACTATAAAGCCTTTATTAGACAGCTTAATTATTTTTCAGTGTGACTTTGACCTTCAAAATGTGTACACACAAGTACACAAAGATAGTGAATACAGTATTAGTTTTTCAGAAATATAAACGCTGTGAAGCCATACTTCTTTTGTGTTAGATAATCTAATCTAACTATAAGCTAATGTAAATGTTCTGACCATGTTCAAGGTAGTTAAATTCAGATATAATATTTATTGTTTGGTATATAAAATGCATTTTTGATTTATGATGTTCTTAACTTGTAGTGAATTTATTGGTATGTAGCATCATAAATTGAGGGAAACTAGATAGAATTTTTTCTTTTTCATATTTTAAAGACATTGTTCAATTTCTCTTCATTTAAATGATTTCTAACATAAAATTTGATCTCATCTCTACTTTTGTATTTTGTGAACAATTTTTAATCTCTAGCTGCATTGAATTTCTATATCAATGGTTTTGAAAATTTTACTGTTAGCTGACTTTGTTAAGTTTTCTCTATATTTTTGGTCTTTGGGTTTATTGAATTTGTGAATTCTTTGTTCTTAGTTTTATCATTTTAATTGCACTTTGATTTTTTCTGATATTGTTCAAATTCCCCCTCCTTTCTTTCCTTTGCAATAGAGATGCAATTTTGCAAATATTAAGCTTGAACTTTGTCAAATGTTCACTGATGTGCTTTTCATTATTTTATTTTTTTTCCTGTGCATTTCATCTTTATTTTCTATTGCTAAGTCTTCAAGTACACTAAACTTTTCTCATTTCTCCTATTTGTATGTATTTTGCTAAGTTAGCATCAAGCAGAATTTTTTTTTTAGGTATTTCTAGAAGGTCATGCTAAGTGTTAGTGATAAATTCCATATTGTGACTAACTTTTTGAACCTCCTTAACTTGCCAAGTAAATATTTCAATCTACTTAACTAAAAACGTTAACATCTGCATGAGCTTTGAATTGACTTTTGATTGATTTTTATCTGATTTTTATTTGATGATATAATGAATGCTTTTGCTCATTTGACTGTATAATATATATTGTTAATTTATACATACATATCTATATATAATTTGCTCATTGTTGTTTGTATATCTACAGATATTCTCTAAAGCTTTGTTCTGCAACAAAGCTGACTTGGAGACATTCACTCATTTTGAGTCTTGTTTTTAAAATTTGCTTGGGATGTTTAAAATAACTTGTAATGTAGATATGATTATTCCTCACTAATGAGGCAAGATCTTCTGACTTTTCTACTAAATGATCAAAAAATAAGTTTTGGGGTTAATCAGACTAAAAATACATTTAGTCCTATGTACACTGGGTATAGTTTTTCTAATTCTTTCAGATGATTCTCTCTCTAATTTCATGTTTCCTCACATGCATTCACTACTGATTACTCATCAGGTAATCTGTAGGTTCCCAGTACTTTTTCTCATGGTGCTGTCCTTTCTCCAGGCTTCTGTTCTGCAAATAGTACTACTTTTTCTCCCCAACCACTCAGTTTCATTTCCTTAGGAAGTCTGTATTAATCTTGCTGAGTTTCCTTTCTAAAGGAAAAAAAAAGCTTAAAGAATCATCAGGATCATTTTATTGTTTCCAAACTGACAGTGAAGGGTCACTTTTGTTTCCTTGGTTTCCTTTACTGTGTCCTGAGCAGTGTCTTAAAAACCAATGCATCTTATAATGTATCTGATAATTGGTTGTTTCAAGCAAGCAGATTTAGTTCAAGGTACCACATTTTGATAAAAAATGAAAGACCAAAAGTAATCTCTATATTTATAAAAAGCTAATACAAATACAGATTTAGTAAAGCAGTGAAATATTTAAACTTACATTTCTTTCAAAATTTGTCTAATTATTATTTAAATTCCCATGTATAAAATTTATTTTAATTTAACTTATTTAGTACAAAGTAACAGTGGTTTAACTGAGGCAAAAAAGAATTCAGGTTTAGGTACATAATTAGTATCTTTTCTTCATATACTAAAAAATATGTTTTCATTAAAGGGGTTTCAAAAAATTAGAGTGTTCAGTTACATTAGAACTTAGAGAATAAGTCGGGTTTCCTACATCTTCCTCTCTGAAAAAATGCTTCTTTTTTGGTTTCTATATGGAAAGACAGATTAGAATCATTTATAGAAATAAATGAAAACATTTGAATTTCCGCACATATGCATATACAAAGGTATATGCACATAAAAGTAAACACAAACTTATATGGTAAAATAACTTACTAATCTATAAATAAATAATCTATAAATATTATTTTTATGATATATGTGAAGATTCTGAGATTTTACCAAATGTTTGAATCTTCCTGAGATGTAATATACATGTTTACTTTGTGGAAAATGCAGTTCCTCCCTTATGCTTCTTTAAAATGTAAATATTTATGAACATACTTATTTGAGACCAGTAGGTTCTACTAGTTTATATCATCAGTATGAATTATTTGTCCTGTTAATTGCATTAATATTAAAAAACTCCTAGTAAGACTAGGTCATGCTTAAAAGATGTTGCATTTCTACTGAAAAAAAAACAAACAAACACATAGAATGATAAAACAATGGAATTTTAATATCTTCCTTTCTTTATACATGATAGTATTTTTGTTATGATATGGAATTTACAAATCTGTCCATTGTTACAAATATGTTTTGAAACCCTCAGAAGTTCTCAACTACAGTTCAAGACCTACTTGGCAAGAGAATAAATCCTATCATGGGGAATTCTATAAAAACCGAGGCATCAGAAAGCTCCCAAAAATCCACAAAAAAACTACTTGAAATAATAAACCAGTTCAGTAAGATAGTTGGCTACAAAATCAACACAGCAAAGTCAGTAGTCTTCTTATATACAAAAAACAGACAGAAGAAGAATAAACAAACAAACAAACAAAAACACTGCATTCACCACTGTACCAATAAAAATTAAATACATGGAAATAAATATAACAAAAGATGTAAAAGTCCTATACAAAGAAAACTATATTCTTAAAAGAAATAGAAGACTTATAGTAATAGAAAGACATCCCCTGCTCATGGTTTGGAAGGATTAACATCATCAAAATGGCTGTATTGCCAAAAACAATCTACAGATTCAATGCAAATAAAAATTCCAAAGTCATTCTTTAAAGAGAGCAAAAATAATGTACATGGAATAATAAAAGACCATGGGTAGTTAAAACACTCCTGACCCCCCCCCCCAAAAAAAAAGAGAGAGTGAGAGAGCAGTGGTATTGGTATTTCACTCCCAAACTTCAAATTATATCACAAAACCACAATAATTAAAACAGCATGGTACTGGAATAAAAACAGATGCACAGACCAATAAAACAGAATTGAATACCCAGAAATAAATCCACACATGTACGGTCAACTAATGTTTGGCAAAAGAGTTAAAAGCATACAGTAGAATAAGGATATTCTTTTCAATAAATGGTTCTGGGAAAACTGGATTATTGCATGCAAAAAAAAAAAAAAAAGAATCTAGATCACTCCCTCACACCATGTACAAAAACCAATGCAAAGTAGATAAAAGACTTGGCTGTAAGACCTAAAACCATAAAAAAGCATAGAAGAAAATATGGGCAGTATGCTCCAAAACTTATACTTCAGAACCCTTTTTCAGAACACATCTACAGATGCTAAGAAAATGAGGAAAAACATAAACAGGTGGGACTTTATCAAACTAAAAGTTTCTACATAGTAAAAGAGACAATAAACAAAACAAAAGAAACCCAACTGAATGGGGAAAATATCTTTGCCCTACACAGAAGTGATAAAGGTCTGGTAATAAAGATCCACAAAGAACTCACACAACCTAACAAAAATCAAGAAAAGCAAAATGAAGAGATATAAAAAGACACTCTGCAAAGAGGAAATACAAATGGTCAATAGGCATATGAAAAAATGCTCAACATCACTGATAATCAGGGAAATGCTAATCAAAACCAAAATGAGATGCCATCTCATTTTGAATGATCCATGTCAAAAACACTGACAACATCAAGTGCTGACATGGGTATGGAGAGAGAACACTTTTACACTGCTGGTGGGAATGCAAACTGGTCCAGCCCATATGGAAAACTCTGTGGAGAACCCTTTAACTACTGAAAATTAAGCTCCCATTCGATACAGCAATTCCACTTTTAGGAATCTACCCAAAGGTGACTAAAACTCTAATCCAAAAAAACCACCTGTACTCAGAAGTTTATAGCAGCACTATTTACAATAGCCAGGATATGGAAGCAACCCAAATGCCCCAAATAGATGAATGGTACAGAAAGCTGTGGTATTAGTATATGATGGACTGCTATTCATCTATCAAAAAAGACAAATGTATATCATTTGTGGCAATATGGTTGAAGCTAGAAGGTTTCATGCTAGCACGGCGGGCAGTCGCAGCCCGGCCTTTGTGCTCAGCCACCAGCACGCGGGCTTGGCGGGGGGCAGGGAGGGACTATAAAGGAGCACCCTCTCTTTTACTCTCACCCCAATTAGTCCTCAGAAGGAATGAGAAGAGAACTAATAATCCACTGGCCTGATAGAATGGTGAGGGACCAGAGTGAAACAAATACAAGCAAATTGCAAGAGAAGGAACTATGAGGAAGACAATGTATAATGAACTGGAGACATGATCATGGGCATCACATGTCGCAGAGTCACACCAAAGGCCACACAATGAGTGGACGAGTCAAAATCTAAGGGCTGATATGCAACTCAAGAATGCAAGGTGTCCCTCCCCTTTCCATGGGAGAGGAAGGTCACAGAGATGGGGCTGTAGCCCCTCATAAAGAGACAGTCTGAAGGAGAGGAAATGACCTGCAAAGGCTTTCAGAAGATGTCCTTCACAACGAATATCTTCTATAATGAATGGAATTGATTAAAGACAGTCAACAATGAGAAAACACTAATAGATTCCAAATGAGAATGAACTGCTACCCAGTACAGAGATAAGACTGAACATCTACCAACAAGGCTTGTTATATTCTAGGATCATGGTCCCTCACCCAAGAAAACGACATTGCCACAGAAAATGAAGAGACCAAAGGACTCCGCATAGATCAAAAAAACAAAGAGAGGGGCCAGAGTGAACAGATGGGTCATCAACGGGGGTGGGGGAGAGGAGGCTTTCCAATAACCATCTGCTGATACTGTAAAGTCTAAAGAATGAATAAAATTAAAAGTATAAATAAAAAATACACACAAATAACCCAGAAAGCAAAAGAAAAATACTGAGTGGTCAGTTACATGAAGGACAAAGGTCAAACAGACAGACAAGAAAATTTAATCTTAGTAAAAATGAAGAAGAGAGCATGAGAGAGGGAGGAAGTGAGAGGGGCACAAAAAACTAAGATGGTTCACCTGTGATAAGGTGGTGGGAAAACCCTGGGGTAGATAATGATGCAAAATAAAATGAATAATATCATGAATAAAAAGTTAAATAAGTTAAATATAAAAACTGAATATATATATTTTAAATACAAAATTTTTTTCTGTCTTTTTATTGTCTATGATCAGTAGAAAAATTAGTTGTATAAGTAAAATTGTTTAATGAAACTAAATTAATTTCTTTAAAAGGTAATCTATATTTTATCAATAATATTTACTGTCTTCTATTACCATTTTGTCAACACAGTCTGAATATTAAGCAAATGAAGAATTACATAGTATTTTTTTTGGCTAGATAACTTCGTCTTTAAATAAATTGAGTGATATTTATTTCAAAAGTAATGAAAGTCAAGATGGAGAAGAAACAAAAATATTTAGAAAAGTGAGTTACTAAAAATAAGTTTTAGTGTCACTCAGCTCAAGTCTTAGTTTAGAGATTTCTGTACTTTCTAAGAAAAGTCAAAGAATAAGATAAACCTCAAATGGATGTGTTTTGTGTTTCTATTCACACCTATAGGTCTGGGATATTTTGTCAGCCAAGACAATAGACTTGGCTTTTTCAGTTTGCAATTTTACAGTTTATCATTATTTTGTATACTACAGTGTGAGGAAATGCATTTTCTGTAGGTTTTCTCATCTGTTAAAAAGAACTGTGGTTTTTGATTTGAAATCTATCAAAAGAAATAGCAAGCTCAATATAGGTTGCCATTGTGTTCCAATGTAATGAGATGTTTGTTCTATGTTGTCAATATTCTGGATATATGTATATGTCTGAGGCAACAGGGAAAAATATCTTTTCTTGTCTTTGTGGAAATGTAACTGATTTTATGGTATAATTAGTTAAATGAATACGTATGAAAGTGGATATGGGTGGTGCATATTTAATTCATTAATATTTATTTCTAGCTTATTTCAAAAATTATGTATACTAAAGAAAATAAAAATGGAATAGTCTAAGCTGGATTATACTTATTAAAATTTTGTTGCTTAAAGTCCTTCATTACTTATTACATTTTTAGATATGTTTCAAATTGTATCTTTCAGGAATTATGTCCGATTACTTTTAAATATTAGAAAACATTGAAAAAATGCAAAAATATGTGTGTATCAAAAACTACTTATAGGCTATGTGGAATTAATCAAGGTAAGGAAAATAAGAATAGCAAGAAATACATTAAAATTTAACGTATGTTATCAATTAACTACAATGATACCAACAAACTTTTATTAAAATAATTTTAAAGATATGGCAGTTCACTTTGTGTTTAATTATTTCACAATTATTTCATCTCATATCCTTTATAATTCTATATGCATTAACAGATTTATCTTAATAAAATGTGCTTGAATCTTTCCAAATATAATTGCTTTTTAAATATGTCATAAAATGACAAGTCATACAGTACTTGTTTCAGAATGAACCACTTAGAATGTTGTTTCCATTAAATGAAAAGTTTCTTTATCCCTGATTTATAAGTGTATCAATCAATATTAAAGTCGAGGATAAAAATCACAGTGACTCCTTCAATAGTGGGAATTTAATACAGAAAATTGCTTATGGAGATGCTGGAGTTTTTAATGAGCAAGAAGAAAAAGTGAGGAACCATTATCACTTCAGGAAACAATTTCCCACACTATGCTTGAAATAAAGAAGTTGATGCTATCCAAATATATATTATCAAAGAGGGACTCTACAGGGCTGGAATTTTTTTTTTTTTTTTTTTTTTGAGACTAGGTCTCGCTATTTTTGCCCATGGAATCCCAGGTTCTCGTTGCCTGGGGTACCACAGACTCAAGCAATCCCCAGCCTCAACTTCCCAGGTAGCTGGAATTACAGGCGCACACCAGCACGCCCAGCTATATTTTTTTTGGAACTAGGGCTCACTACGTGCCCCTGATGGTACTTGAACCATGATCCCTGGCCCTAGCTGAGGCTTCCTAGGCTGCCGCTTATAGGCATTTGCCACCATGCTCTGCCAGGACTGGGATTTGGTGTTAGAAGATGAAGTGCTGCCAGGAGGCTGCTATTACCATTAAAGAAGATTCATAATACTGGATCTGAGTATGAAGATGATCTGGACTCTAGAAATAATTGTTACATCTTAGATTTCTGAAGTGATACTGAAAGGCATTACATCTAGAGACCTTGGCCGGGAGCACTCTAAGACTCAGTTCCTGTACTTGGGACAAATATGGCTGAAAGTGGTATCTGGGAACAGTAACTTGAACTTGATCAGGAATTCTTTGGCTCCTCTTAACATTTTCCACTTTGTTATTTCTGATGCTACATCATGTTTGGATTCAGTTAGTTGCCTGAAGGTACTTGGTGAATGAAGCTTTTGACTAGTTAGCCTGTGAGTGATATCAGTTCCAGGAGAATATTCATTCTGAGCATCAAATTCCTCTCACTGGTTGCTAGAGTGCTTCTTTTGAATGATCGCACAGATGATGCTACCCAGAAGGATACTGATTTGGGATGTTTTGCCACTCATCTAAGGATTTAAGACAATGTATGGGGCCATCTGTCAGATGATCTTGCCTCCAGATGCCACTGTAAGTTGGATCCTGGCCTTGTTATTGTGCCATGAGCTACAGGCCCTCCTTGACAAGATGGGATCATCTTGCTAGAGTGGCTTTTTTTTCTTTTTCTTTTTCTTTCCTTTCTTTCTTTCTTTCTTTTTTTTTTTTTTTTTGCATTCTGGACACTATGAACACCATCTGAGGTAAGATAGTCAATCACTTATGCACTTATAGCCTTAGAATCTCTTTGCTTCTTCTGTTTGCTAAATAAACCCAATTTTGTTGTTTCCTGAGCCTGAACAATATTGCAACTGAGCATATGGATAATAGCCTATTGGTAGAGACCTGTCTTCTACCTTGACATTGACCTTTGATCCTAATAGTGCTGCTGCATCACCATGTCAGTCTTAGTATTCTATAGCAGGTATTCTTGTGAAAATAGCCATAATTTTTCTCTAAGAGTTTTCAGGACTGTTGTTTGGCAATGACAAAGGACACTTCAGATCTTTATCTTCTCTTGCTTCTGATTAATGAGGTGATGCCCTGCTCTCCTGTACCAGTCCTACACATGCTGTAGAGAAACATATTCCTTGAGAAAATCAGACTGCTATTTGGGTGCATTCACATTTCTTTCTCTTGTTTTTCCCACAGATTAGAATGTATAACAAATCATAAGACAGGGTGAGTCTACTTTGAAAAGGATTACATTATATGAATGTATTGGTAATGAACATTAGCTTTCAAGAGAAATTACAGCTGAAAGCTGTATTAGTCTACTTTCATGCTCTAAAATTCTGAACAGTAAATTTAACATGACTAGACTATGAATTATTGTTTCTGTTTTTTGTATGATATGAACAAATCTAGCTTTCATGTGCTTTCAAGGAAGTATAGTTGTAAGTTTTGAGAGAATTATTGAAATTTAATATTAAAAGGCCCAATAGATAACACAGTGTCATGAATAAAGATGTAATTAGCACTGAAAAAATTATATTTGGGAGTTGCATATACAAAAATAGCTGTACTGCTTTGATCCAAATAGATTTTAAACTACATTTACATGATAATACCAGAATTATTATTTTTGTTCTCACAATGAGATTTAAAAAAATAGCCAAGAATAACAAATTTGATAAAAAAATATTTGTACATTTCAGTGTATATACATTTTGCTCAAAATAACTATACAATTTTTGATAGTAAAAATTGAGTTAATTCCTGCAGAGTGAAAGAATAGATGATATAAAATTGCAGTCTGTACGGTGAGTGATGGATGAATGAGTATATCTCTTATGTGTTTGAGTTTTTCACAGTGTTTAATTACTGAGACAAGGAAAATAGCACAATAAAGATAAATATAAGATGTTATCATATTTAAATGGTATTAATGCTAGAATACCCTAGTATTTTGAAACCTATTCGTGTAATTCAATATTTCATTAGAACTAATAAGAAAAATAAATTGCATGCTTCTGTTTATAATTGTAAAAAAACATGAGACTAGATAGAAGAAAACCAAAAACATATTAGATTTTAAGGAGTATATTAGTGTGGTCAGTGGAGTACTGCTTCCTTCGGCTGATATTGGGGTTAAGAAGGAAGGTAAGTGAACCTGAAGTGATAAAATTCCTCTGTAAATAAATTTTATGAAATTCATAAATTAAAAATAATAAGCATCACATTATAGCTCAAATAAAGTCAACTTTACTATTTGCTTTTCCCCTAAGTACCTTTCTACTTCAAATTAAAAGCACTTTTTTTCAGTACAAGTTATCAAAGTGACCTCTTAAGATTTTTATAAATTTCTTCCATTTTCATATTTTAAAAATTTCTTGTTAGCATTTCATTTGTTTTGCTTCTTTCCTATCTTATGCACTAGTTTGATTTTTATTAACAATGGAAATTGTTTTGTCTATCTTATGTTATTCAAGGAACTAATTTATATATTTTTGTTTATTATTTAAAACTTGTTTTAATTTTTATCCTCATTTAAAATTTCCATCATTGTACTATATTTTTATTTTCTTGGTTGTCTTTTTATACTATTGTTAGCTAGGGATTTGATTCAATTAATTTTATTTATTTATTTGATTTAAGTATGTAGTGCAACAAATTAACCACTTCACCCCTTACATTGCAACCTAAACTTGATAAATTCTGATTTTTTTTGTCATTATATTCCATTTTCTATTTCTTTTTTATCTGAATGTTTGATAAGTAGTCTATAAATTTCCTGGTGGGCAAACATTTTGTTTTTGTGAGTAAATGTCTATTTTATTTTATGCAATCAAAGGGGGGTGTTTGTAATTTGTAATATCTTTCCAGTAAAGACCTAAATGGAAGTATCAAGGGCCATTTTGTTCTCAATCACTGATAAAAGTTTACTTTTTACACATGAGTACTCATGAGAAGATATTTGCTGTTACTCAGGTATAAAGATGAACAAAAATTAGTTTTGTGAAATTTATATTGGAAGTACATCAATTTATAATTCAACACTGACTGCAATCATAACTACTAATGAATTATACAGATGGGTTATTTCCAGTCTCAATGTTCAAAGCTTCTGGTGTGAAGTCTAGACAACAGCATTTTCAAAACCCAGCATTCTATTTTTATTGAAGGGACGAAAGCCCAGGTTTTTCATAAGTAGTTTTTTCATTCCTTATTCTCAACTTTCATTTCATGATTTTGAGCAGTATGTAAGAGGAAGTATTTATTGACTATTCAACTGATTTGCTTATTTTCTTTAATAGATGAGTAAAGGATCAGTTAAAGGTTTTGTCAAATTAAATTGACCACCATGCTTTTAATTAAAAAGAGAAAAGACATGAGGCATTGGATCTCAATATGGAAACTAATGTTGAAATGGTTTATTAGATGTGACAGGAATTGCCTTTTCAATAGTGTCAATCAGTTGATTTCTCCTTTCACAAGTCAGAGAGAAGCAAATATTTTTAGTAAAATATTTAGTAATACTAATCTCTTATTATACAAATTAGCAGAATACTATTTTAACAAGTAAAATTAGCAAATAGTATTATATAGTAATGCCTTTAGTTTTTTCACAAATATTAAAAATGGGCTTTGTGACAGATAATTTCATAAATGATAGTCTAGAAGAAGGTAGGTGTGTAAATTGAAGATTTAAATGCATTAGATTAGTGTAAAAGAGCAATGTATTATCTAAAATAATAATTGAAAAGTAGAAACAAAAGTTTAAAATATAACACATTGAAAGTTGCAGGCCATTATTATCTCAATTCAAAGCGACTTTTTATATGTAAAGGTTTTAAAATTTTTTTCAAAAGCAATATTCATTGTAATATTAATAGCTACATCATAGATAAACGATAGATAAATGAGAAATAGATAGATAGATAGATAGATAGATAGATAGATAGATAGATAGATAGATAGATAGATAGATAGATAGATAGATAGATAGATAGATGATAGACAGATTGGTAGGTACATTCTTTATTAGCTAATAGTTCACATTTTCAATAGTGAGCTGTAATCAATGAAGAAAAATCTTTAAGTAAGTAAATGGGACATACATAACCAACTTATATATACACTGGCCAAAAGTTAGGTAAAAAGAAGAAAAAAACTGTTTTTCAGACTTTTTAATTAGGATAGAGATGCATGAAAAAACAGTAGTTGCACTCATGAGTATTTTTTATTATTTGCAGATATATCCTATTTTTTCTTCAATAAAGATTTGCTTTTTTAAAATGAGAAAAAATGTTACTGCCCCACAAAACTCATAATATGTGATCCCCCAGTGGGTAATAGTTAATTTGAAAAGAGAAATGGGAGATAAAAAATAATAACAGATTCTGAAATAAAAAAAAAAAACAAAATTAAATCCCAATTCTGCTATTATGACTGGAATATATGTGCAAGACTTAGAATTGTAAGTAGTTATATATTTTTGTTTCAGGAAGGCCTTCATTAAAAATAAAACAATGAATATATGTTTATGTTTACATGACTTCTTTATATAAGTGCACGGTGACTTCTTTATAAAATTTTGAACATTACCCCTGTTAAGGACCAAGAATCTTCATTTTAAGCATGTATTTTGATAGGTATGTAAGATTAGGAACCATATGTGTAATGTTTAATTTTATTCCTTGAATGACTGAGTTACCACCCATCACCAGCTAACCATGAGTTCATTTAACATCTTATTTCCATAGGACCATACAGAATAGAACGGAGAGGAAGAACCCAATGAGAGAGACAGGCAGACAAACAGATCTAAAACTATGTTGGGCATGGGATTGAAGGAGGAACCTCTAGAGGAATGAATTAGTCAGAGCCTGGGCTGAAAACAAACATGCAACTAACAGCAATTTTGTTGTGTTCCTTAGGACTTTCATATCTTGTGAAAGTATGGATACAATGTGATAGACAAACAATAAAAAAAAAAGCAGGATCCTGTGGGATGTTACATGGTGGGTCAGGGGCAGGCAATACCATTATCTTACAGGAGACACCATTATCTTGTGGAAATGTCTATTTAATAAAGTCAACATGGAAGAACTGAACATTACATTCACTGGAAAGAGCTAGGTAAGATTATCTTTAGTTTTCTAAAGCCAGGTAAGATGTCAGTGAAGTGTTCCTTACTCACAATTTAGATCTTGTCCAGATATTGTGACTCCTCACATAGGAAAGAATAACAATAGACCTAGAAGTGAATATTGTAATGGTACTATAGAGTGTGGCAGCATAACCCCGGATATTGGAGAAGTCATTTCTGCCTGTATGCCTGTAAGGTAAATTAAAAAAAAAAAAAAAGATTTTTGGAAAAAACTTTGGCCGGTACAGCCCTTAACTCTCATTATAGATCTCAAACTATTTCCCTATGACTAGGTAAAGCAAGCCATTTGAACCAAGGAAGACTTATATGACCATTCCATAGTTCCCATTAAAATTCCCATCCTAATATATGGGGGCCATGTCAAGGAGAAATTTGAACAAGTATTCATTTATAAAGCTGAGATTTAGGCTGCCAAAGTCCAAAGCAGTTTTATCCTGAAGGAAAAAACAAAGTTTAGAATTCAATTTTTAGATCCAGAGCTAGATTTAATCAGGTGCATTAATTTGCCTCATTCTGGCCAACTTCCAAGAGAATTGTGAAGTCAGGGAATGCTTATTTATTCATTAATATGATAAAAGTAACTTGCAGAGAGATGTGAAATAAGCACTCTAGTAAGAGCTCTTTTTCTTAAGGTTTGGGGAAAAATAAATTATAACCAGAATTCGCTTGGCATAGAGAAATGTTCTACTAAATTAATATTTTATCCATCATGACAATGCCCAATGCACTCAGCTAGCCCCAAATTAGAATAAACTGACTGTGAAGATTTCTCACTGCTCTTCAATAAAAAGTCCTACTCTCTTAAGATATGGAAATGTATACAGTATAAATGTAAGCAGTATTTACTTTCACTTCCTCTAGAAACATTTTTCTATTCACATACCAAGAAAATTAGAGCATTGGCCATTTATGTAGATAATTGTGCTGATCCAAAATGATATTAAAACTTCTATGTATCTGAGATGGCCAATATTTATATCTTGAGGTAAGGTCAAGCAAGCATAGAAAAATGTAAACATTAGCCTGCCTTCTAGATTTTTGTACATACATAGATGAAACCTGTACTTAAAGACAATTATTGTTAGCATTGTCTGACTTTAGGGATTATTATCATTTTTTTTTAGTTTTTAGATAAGTATATTCCAAGGACTAAGAGAAAAAGTCTAAAATTCTTTACATTGCTTCTGCATATAATAGACATTATTCTTCATTCTTACAGTTCTATAAAAACAGACAATTCCTTGTTCTCCATCCCAAACTTCACTTACAGAGTGTAATATACCATTTAAGCGGTCAGTTTTCACTAACACTTTATTTTTCTGATGTATCTCTATATGATGGAGGAATGGTAGGTAACCTTGCTACTCTGTCAATCAGGTTGCATCAAGTCAAAGCCACAATGACTGTGAGAAGAAGGAATATAAGAATGGCCTATATCAAAAAGACATGGAACAAGTGTTGGCAAGGGTGTGAGAAAAAACCTCACACAGTGTTGGTGAACTTCCATGGAAAACTGTATGAACTCCCCTCAAAAACCTAAAACTGCAAATGCCATTTGATTCTGCAATAATACTACTAAAGATTAATCTGGTAATGAAAACACTTAATATGGAAAGATTCACATACCCCTATGCTCATAGAAGCATTAGTAATGATAGCCAAGCCATAGAACCAACTAAATGTCCATCAACAGAAGATCAAAAAAAAAAAAAAAAAAAAAGGAAATTGTATTATATTTATCCAATGGAGTACATCTCAGCTGCTTAAAAAGATGAAATTATGCCTTTTGGGACTGTATGGATGGATGTAGGAGGGTTTATACTAAGTGAACAAAGTGAAAGATGGTTGCATTCATTTGTGGAATACAAAGAATGAAGGAAAACAAGATGGTGAGAAAACAGTAATTCCTAACCTCCCTATAAATTGTGGTGATTACCAGACAGAAAAGGGTGGGCATGGGGACTTATATGATAATAGATGGACTCTGAATGGATACTGGATCTTTGACAAATGGTGAATAAAGCATGGGCACAAATTGAAGTCCGAAGTTGTACCCCACAAATTATATAACTTTATAAATAAATGGAAAATCAATAATATTCAATTAAAAAAGAAAAAATCCATTGTTTCAAGTGTCTCATGATTCATACATAAAAATTCACATGTACATGTGTAAATATAATATATCCATAATTGTGAGTATGAGTCTTTAGTTCATATACACATACTCATAATCCTATAACTTCTATATACATATAATTGTTACATACATAAAATGTATGCAGTTCCATAAATATATATAAAACAGTAAAATGTATATACATATAATTGTTGCATATATAAAATATATGTAGTAAACTGTATAAAACAGTAAACGGTATAGACAATGTAAAGATAAGAACATAAGAGTCAATGAACTGGAAATTATGTGTAAATGGTATAAAGGATTCAGGTTGGGATAAAGATGCCTACATTTTATTCCATGTGGCTTACAATATCACTGAAAGTTTTTGAATAAGCGAATTACATATTCATATAATAAAGAAACTAGATTTCAGTTGTCAGTGCCTGGTGGTGAAAGGAATTTGTTCCAAGACTGTTACTATGTACAGTCCTAATGAGAAATAATGATGCCTTCAATTAGGGCACATTGCAATAGTTAGGAAACAGAATGTGAATTAAGAATACAACTACTTTTTTTAAAAATAAGTGATAAAAATGCTTGAAATTAGTTATTTCAAGTTTAAAATTTCAGTCCAAGTTTAAATTTTAATAAAGAAAAATCTGTTATCTATGTATCAATTTACATTGTTTTACATTGTTTTACATTATTAGCTGCATTATTTTAGTTATAATGGCTGACTAACACTTTAAGCAATCCTAAATACTTCTTTGACATATAAAAAGTGTATAAAGTAAATGAATAAAGGGAAATAAGAATTAATCAAGTCATTCTTATATATTCACAATTCTATGTGTATATGAAATATTAGGTAAATGCTTATAATCTTTAAATGTGGTCATGAGATAAATCTGTTTAAACTAGAAATCTCTTGATTTTCTCTATATTAAGCAATTACATACATTGTTGTGAGTGCATCTTCCAAAGATATTATTTCGACAACCAGGATATAAAATTCTCTCATGACTTGCATGAAAACTTGCATTTCATGACTTGCATGAAAACTCAAGACAATCTAAAAAAGTCCTTTCCAAAATGCTGCTGATTATTTACAGGTTCCTCTCAAGTTGGAATTCTCACAACTAATTACATGGAAGAACACTTGATTCTCAAGTGACTCGTATCATGGGAAAGTGGTCCAGTGGTGATCTGCTATGTCCATACTTCCAGTCAAGATTTGTTTATGCATTTCATTGAATAGGTTGAGCATTCATGAACCTATTATTTGACCTGTTCTTTCACCATTAATTATATCTTTTGAACAATTCCCTTTCCCTTCCCTCTTAACTTTATATACCTCATTATATTTATTGATGCTCACCAATTTTTATGAAGTGTTTTATTTCATCAAATTGTCTGCAATGTAAAGATCCAATATTTGCTTCTATCATTCTGACCTGCTTTACTACATTTAATTCTCTCACACTTCATTTTATTGAAAATGGCTGCATTTCATCTTTTCTTGTAATTATATAGCACTCCCTAGCTTAGGGAGTCATCAGTCATCCAGCTATGGATATTGAGTTGCATCCATGTTCTAGTTATGGTAAATAATGCTGCTATGAACATTATATAACATATGGGCTTTTACTTTGATATTTTTGAATCTTTGGATATATGCTTGAAAGGGATTATGGAATCAAGCATTATTTCCATTTTTATTTGTTTAATTTAAATCCTGATGACTTTCCACAATGCTTGCACCAGTTCACATCACCACCAACAATGCAATAGGATTCCTTTGCCTCCACGTTCTTTCCAGCACTTTCTATGAGTAATATTTTTAACAAGTCCCATTTTGTGGGAATAAGATGGCATCGCATTGTGATTTTACCCACATCTCTTTAATTAGAAGTGAAAATGAACATTTTTTCATCTGCCTATTGGCCTCCTGGTTCTCCTTGTCCTCTGGAGGGTGGTATCGAGAACAAGGAAGTTAAAATTATATTGGTTAAGAAGAGTTAAAGGACAAAGAAATATGAATTCTGTTGAATTTCATTGGATGATTACAGGGCAGTTCAAGTATCATAGACATTTGAACCTCTAGGTAGCTCCCACAGCTCTGTATAGAACAACTGGGAGATCTACTTAAGATTAGTTCCCTCTGTGCATGCTCAGACAGATTCATTTGCTGACAGACATCCAGACTCTGCTGTTGTGAAATTATGACTCAATGAAAAGTTTAGATAAGTCTTTTTCTCTGCTTTTGTGCTTTAGGTTCTGAGAACAATGTTTACTTAAAATGCATAATGTCAGGTTATACATATATATATATATATATGTATATATGTTTGTGTATACATATGTATGTATTTATAGATGATAGATGGATTGATTTATAGACAAATGACAGATGAGAGAGAGAAAAAAAGAGAAAGATGAATGGACAGATTGCAAAAGCAAACACAGCAGATATTTATTTTAAGAAACTGAATCTTACAGTCTATGGGGGCAAGTCCAAAATCAGCAAAGCAGATTGTTAAACTAAAGACAAAGAAGTTGATGCTTCTATCTTGGCTCTGTAAGCAATATAGAAGCACAATTTCTTATTTGTAGGTGCTCAGTCTTTTAGGACCTTCAATTGAAGGATAAGGTTCACCTATAATATATACTTTTTCTGAGAATAACATGATGGAAATTGTCTCCATTTTAATTCATTATGTGTTAATCTTTTAAATAATTTTTTAAATAATTTATTTTGAAAATGTTTTCAGTTGATGATATTTGTTCTACTTGTTTACCCTTAGGATGTCTTTATATAACACCTTGAGATCTTTAATAATTGTTAGTATAATTGATTATTATATAATATTATTATATATTTTGATTATTATATATATTATTATATATTATTATATATTATATTATATATAATATAATATAATATATAATATATATAATATATATAATATATAATATATCATATATATAATATATATAATATAATAATATATATAATATATATAATATAATATATATATAATATATATAATTATATATATTATTATATATATTATATATATTTGATTATTATATATTTTGATTATAATTGATTATTATATAATATCATTATATAATAATTAATATTTGTTAGTATAAAAGAATAAAATGATCACTGGATGGGGGACATCAAAGGCCAACACTTTATTTTGGAAATAATACTTAGAGATGCAACTTTTGCATTGGAATTTTATACTTACTGAAGGTTATAGTTAATACTGAGGTCATTACGGATTGAGCAGAGAGGAGGCAAGTGATAATAACAATGAGAACTATTGATTATTATAGTAATTCTCACCAAAGAAAGGGTATCTTTTAAAACAATGCTACAAGCTTCTGTAATCATTGCCTATGACTAAATGAGAGAAGTAAGGATAAAAGTGTAGCATAGACTGTTGGAAGCTATGACAATTTTTACTTCTGTCCCTTTTACCACACCAATCAGATTGCAGCACTGAGCCATGAGAGTTACCGTTTCATTAACTGAGGATTTTTTATCCTCAAAGCAAACGTTTACTCTTAAGGTTGCTGGACCCTGGGGATGTCAAAGACAAAAGAAGTTGTCCTGAGAGTGGTACATTTGCCTCTTTATAAAATCCCAAAATTTATTCATGACACAGTCTTACCTAGGATTCCAGGTCTTTGAATTCTTTAAGATGGTCTACTCAGGCCAAACCCAAATTCTAGCTGTTGAATTTGCCACTTCTTCCTATGAAAAGTCCATCACTGCAGACCAAATGAAATTTCTTGATATGAAAGTGGCAGCTGATTGTGAATGACTTTTACTTTTTCCAGACAATACTCCCTTGAATATAGATACATGTTTCTAGGGACAAAATTTTTTGAAAGAAATTGATATTTGGCTTCTCTCCTATCCTGATGAAATGGAGATACAATAAGAAATCTGCCCCACAAAGATTCATAAATACAGAATAAGGTTGCCAGTGAGGACTGTTGATAGTCATAAATACTTTATAAAGACCAACTTTGAAATTCATTGGATCTCTGTCAAAAATAATATTGTTAGCGTGTTGGATAGAACAGGATTTGAGCTAATATATGATGGGCTTTTTCACCTCTGGGTCAGTGCTGTGATTCTCTGACTGTTAAAAACAGAGAAATGAGTGGAGAAGCAATATTTCTAAAGTGAAATAAGATACAAATAATTATATTAGTTCCATTTCAGACACAGACATACACAAAGACACACACACACACTTCTCCAATTAAATCATTAGTGATGATGTAAAGAACAAAAACGAGAATTGAAATTGCAGTAAAGAGCTTGTCTTCAAGTGTCATAAATTCATCAATAAAAAAATTTTGTTTGCAAGTTATGCTTTTTCTTCTTATAAAAGAAAATGCTTTTTCTTGTGCACTTTAAGTGTTCATCTATCTCAAACATCTGTGAAGTGCTTAGAAATGTCATATAGTTAAAATATAAAAAATAAAAGAAAATATTTCCTTTAAATTATCCCCCATCTGTTCTATTTCTTATCTTTTTGGTGGACCTAACACTGCTGTTCATGAGTTCATTGTTAGCATACAGAGAGCAATTCCCTTTTATACTTACTTCAACTCTTTGCCATATTTTTGCCAGGTCAGATTGACAAATAGATGCCAATCTTGTTATTTAAAACCTCCAAGGAATAAATGTATATATATTTTTTTGTATTTTGCATTTGATATCTTATAATGTTAAAGCTTAGTCCATTATTTTATATCTTATAAATCTTTATATGAGTGAAAATCACTGTGATCAGTTGCCTTGTTGCCTAAATTTGTCATATTCTTAATTTAGCAAAATGTTTTTTTGATACTAAATAATAATATCAACTGAGGCTTTCAAATCTCGTAATTTCAGACTCCACTACTTACATGTGTCTGTACTTGGTAGTTTGAGCTATGTTAACTTCTATCTTCTTAGGTGATCGACCTTTCTTTCATTATGCATCAAAGTACCACAGTCCTTTCATTTTTACTGAGTAATGCTTGCTATAATATCATTTTCAAACCATCCCAAATATTTCAACCCAACTTGTGAAAATAACACCTTTTGAAAAATATTCACTTTTGAAGTCTTCTAGATATTAGACAAGCTATAACACCATGACTATTTCTCCATAATATCTCTATGAAGCAGAGTACAAATGAAGAACATCTCATTTTAACAATGCAGACATTGAGAAAACAAACTATACTTTGAGGGATATTTTGATTCATCTTTGATGTTTGAAGAAACAGAAAAATAATGAGTAAGAAAAGAGAGATGGATTTTTTTTCAAGAAGGACATGGCAAACATAATGAAACTCTCAAGAAACAATGGACTATGTAGAAGAAAAACTATGACTCAGTTATAAGGAAAGCACTGATAGCATACAACAATTTCTGCTAAGTGTTATATAAGTTAAGGAAAGTCTATAGGCATGTGGAAACAAAGTTGAATACTGAAGTCCCATTAGGTCCCAGAAATTTATAACATGCAGCTTAGGAGATATACACATGCTTCTGAAATTAAGTGAAAATCCTAGAGGACATTAAGCATCACAACATATTTTTATTGAATCCCATAGGCACAATTTTAATGTATGCTAAGCAAAAATATAGAACATTTTGCATAATATAGCAACTTTAGCATATCATTTTCCCCCTCATTTTATTGATAAATAAAATAGCATTTCATATTCATATCAGAAAGTTTGAAAACATATGTATATGTTAACAAAAAAAAAACTATCTTAAATTTAATCCTGGAAAAGTCAAAAACACTGCCCAAGAAAGCCAAAATAAATAATATGCCCCCTATCTATGTATCATCAGAATACAGTCTAAACTACAGATATTTCTGTAGTTAAAAACAATTATCCTAATATGTTTCATCAAAATTTTTCCCAAATTTCTAATATATTTGTTAAAACCTCCAAAGATTTTTTTCTGTTAAAAAACATTTGGAAGACAGAAACATTGAAGTTATTTGCTTTAGAGTTGAGTTTATGATACACAATCAATTCATTCAGACATTAGCCACTTTACTTTTGTGGATAATGAAAGAGCAGAATTTTTAGTCATTTTAGAAATGTCAGAACACAAGTAACTCATTTTCTGACTTTTCATTTTGTAATCCCTTGGTATTGTTCATTATTTCAAGTCTACTGTCTAAATGCAGGAATACAAATCACTGTGTGGACTAAAACATAAATTGATGTAAAAAAATTCAAACGACTCTAAATTGTTACAAGTACTTCACCATATATATTTAAGGATTAGACAGTGAGAGATTTTTCAAAGTAACCGGTGTAATGTACAATATGTATTATCATATATACAATAAAATGAACATATATGTACCATGCATATGCATTACATAACTGTAAATGATCATAAATAAATTTTTTCACCAATATTTTTTAAGAACTGATAATGTGTGTGATAGTAAAAAAGATTAAAGTCTAACTGGCATTATTTTTATTTTTAATTCTGGGTCAGCAAGTTCCATGGCTCCACTCTTGCTGCTCTCTTACCATTTAATGAAATGTTCTTAGCACCAGTTTCTTCTTATATACCTCTTCCCTATCAACATTCCTTATCTAGCACCTTCAAATAAATTATATGTGTTGAATCCATACCTCAGCTACTATTTCTGAAGTGAGAAAGAGTAGGAAAAACTATGAATCAAATGGATGCTTAAAACCAAGTTATTATTATGTAATATAATTTTACTCCCACTGAGGAATTATTGGAGGTTGTGCACATGAGTTTCAGCATTACTCCACTGAAGTGCCAGAATATTAGACTCTGGATGAATACTGATTCTGGATGAATACTACCTGGATGAATACTGATTCTAGAAACTGTCCATAGAATGCTCATTCTACCCTGGATATGGCTCGGGGGAATTTGCTATTAGAGAAAGCACTCAGAAAATTTATGTGAGTGCTAACCTCTGTAAGCCAAGCCAGTGTATGTGTGTGTGTTGGAGTGGGAATGATGACTCAACTCCACGGAAATATCTGAGTTTCTTCCATTCTGGAATAGTCTTAAGAAAGTTACTGTTTTACTTGCTTTTCCTGTGAAAGAATTATCGCAATGTCGGACACAGAAAGAATGTTATTTTTTCCAAACAAAATAATTGAGACTGAAGGGACTGTAAGACTGAGAAATTACATTAAGTTTTAATGCAAGTCCTTTGACATGGCTGTATGGAAAGAGGATCATGAGAATATAAATTAAGTGTTGAGCTTCTGAGTAAAGCATTTCTGGAAATTTCAGCATCATATGGAGTAAAAAAACGATGCAAGCCAGTGAATAAGGTAGAATAGAGTTCCTGAAGTCAGGCTTTCCAAGTTGAAAAAGACCAAAGATATGAAATCTAGATGGACATATATAACTAGAAGAAATCTCTTTTCTTGAAAAAGATGATTTTTTTAAAACCAGAGGAAAAATAAAAGACAATTGTAGAAAATTAAATACAATTTTTCAAAAGACATGGTGAAATGTAGAATGAAACTGTCTGAAAATAAAAATGGTTTCATCTGTAGGAATAATTATTTATAATCACAAATAACCCTCAATGTATTTCAAAATGATATTCTGAGAAATAACTGGTAAATATCTAGTTTAGGACTTTTATGGTCTGACTGCACATTTCTCTAATTCATACATCTGCTAAGAAATTCAAGCCATTTCACTAACTAAACTTGCCTCTAGAAAAGAAAAATCTCTCCATCTTTTTGGTCAGTAACTATTCTAAGTCATGGAAGAAGAGAGAATAAGCAAGTCATCTTTGATAAAAAAGAAATCTCCACTGTAGTTGGAAAGGGATAACTTACACTTGGCAAAATATGTCAAACCCCCTATGTCGACTAATGATAATGTCAAAAGAAGTTCCTGATACAAACAAACAATATGTCATGAAATATGCTAGATGCAAACTATAACTTATCTTGCCAAGTTTATCTTGTTTAGAGTTCTTTGACACTGAGGTACAATGACAAATATACCTCACTATAAATCACACGGAAATGATTTTGTTTACCTCTATTTTTTTTTCTTACTTTTCACCTGGTGTTGGTGTTGTCAGACTAGTTTTTGCCACTTGTCTGTTATTTGGAAGACACAGGCTGCAGTAAGGCCATCATCTTCTCACAGATATGCCAGAATTGACCTGTATTGTGCGACAGCTGAATCATTGTCTTCTTCAAGGATCAAGGTACAGTGTAGAATTTATTATCTTTTTCCCTGGAGGAGAGGGCTTCGAAGTAGAAATGAATCTGGTAGCTCAAGATGTCTACTACAGCAATACTCACCCTCCTTGACAACAGCAATAAAGCATGTTTTTGTTTGTTTAAACAGAAATAAGTATAATTTAGCATTTTCATTAGAATAACATACTCCCTGAAATATCTCTTCATCAGACAGACTTGTTTTCTCTCTCATTTGCTCATCCATATAACTTGTGTCTGTTTTTTTTTCCCTGCCTATTAGCTTAATAGATACATTGAATGAAGAAGGAGTTGACATTTATCCCCACAATACTTTTTTAGATTCTACTGACTAACAGCATGGAAGGAATGGGTATTTTGCTATGAATGTTTCAGGATAAATTCCAATATAATTTTTCATAACTTCTAGTAATGTAATTATTATGATTACTGTTATAACTCTAATCAAGAGTTGCTTTTGGCACTATTTCTTCTGCCAGGATTTTTTTAAAGAGCACACAGAGGTATCTGTGTTTGTAGAAGATGAAGCATGAATGGTGACCTTTTTACTCTGGCAGGTAGTCTCCCAGTTCTCACAACGTTTTCATGTTTTTTGCCTTTGAGTGTCCAAACCAAAATACCACTGAGAGGTTTTTTTTTTTTTTTTTTTTTTTTTTTTTTTTGGCATTAAAGTCCACTAACTTTCAGAAATACAAATACTATAAAGGCAAAAAAAAATAGTGTCTTACCTCACCACTCTGCCTTACTGAACTAGAAAAAACGAACTATTTATTTCACAGGGAATTTTTTGTGTTCTGTTTTAATGCAAATGAAAATAACTCACTTTCTGTAGTATAGGTGCAATGCCTAGTTGGGTGGTCCCCATGATTTATCGGATGAAAAGAGGTTGTGAATATGTAAAAATGCACCATTTTATTCAAGGATGATAAACACAGGAACATGTTTCCAACAAAGGTGTTAGAAAATCTTGACTTTAAAGTTTTATGGTTCCAGTAACCTTCCTGATAGACTATGTACAAAAAAACAAAATTAAGAATCTCATTTGATTCTTGAAATTCTTTGCCAGCTGAAACAGATGCAACTGTAGGTTTCCTTCACTGAGGTGACTGTTTGACACATAATCTAGCTCTCTCCTATTAAGTGTCAAACATGTGGCTGGACTTTAACCAAATAGTGACTGAAAAAGGAACAAAGCAACAAGGGAGTTAATTTTTTGTTTGAAGTCACTATTTTCCTCAATTTTCCACATATCTTTCTATGGTTAAAACAAAACAAAACAAAAACAAAAACAAATACATCTGCACCAAAAGTCTCATTTACAAGAGAATATATCTCCTTTGTTTACCACAGTTATCCTGAATCCTTTTATTATAATTCATAACCACGCAGGTTATGCCTTATCCCAAATTCAAGTTTGTTATATATGTGATTTAGCTAGCATTACAATACTTTTAATTATATACTTAACTGAAACTTATAAGTATCCAGACACATTTTGATTTTTACTTTAGTTCTTCCTCTTCCTTTTCCTCCTCATCCTCCTCCTTCTTCTCCTCCCCTCCTCATTTTATTTGTAATTTGCTGTTGAAGTACTAGTGCATTATAATGCTATGACAAGTCTCAGGTGAGCATAATTATAAATCAAATTCTATATGTTTATCTTGCCACTAAGTGTTTAAATCTACCATTGACATATTTACCTATTTACTGGATTTATCCATCCTTCTCCCTTCTTCTGGTCACCAGATTTGATCTCCTAGTTTAAAAGTTGGTTTGTTTTTTTTTTTTTTTTTTGTATCTCATTTATTTGTGTGTCTTTTTTTCGTGTCCAACATAGTGAAGCCATATGATGTTTGCTTTCTCTACCTAACATATTTTGCTAATCATAACTTCCTTCATTCACACCATTGCAAATGCCTAATAATCATCCTTTTTTTTTTTTTTAATAGTTGTATATGATACCATTGTATATCTATAGCACATCTTCTTTATCTGGTAATCTGTGATGGGTATTTCTGTTTTCCTTTCAGATTTTGAGCTCTGTGTAACTAATAGTCAATAAGACAATTTTCTTTATTTCCAGTGTGTATTAGTACCCTAGGGTTGGTGTGCAAACCGATATACCACCGATATTCTATACCACCGATAGATGGCTTAGAATAATACAAACTTATTGCCTCACAATTTTGGAGTCTAAAATCTTAAATCAAGATACTAGCTGTGCTGTGCCCTCAGCCAGTTACCTCTTGTTAGTAATTGCTTGTAATCCTTGACTTTCTTGGCTTGTAAATATATCAGAATCTCTGTCCCCCATTTCATATGACATTCTCCTCCATGTCTTCATGCTGTATTTCCTCTCTTTATGTTCCTGTGCTCAGATTTTTCTCTCCTATTAGGGTACCATTTTAGAATGGAAAGTCAAATATAACTTCATCTTAATTATATCTATAAAGAACCTGTTTCTGAATGAGAGCACATTCATGGTCACGGTAAATGTCAATTTCAGAGTGACACTCTTCAAACCAATGCACAGACTTTGTAAGAAGAAATAGCAAAAAGTGTTGAATGGGATGTGGAAGATTACTAAATTTTATACATCGTTGGTGGGATTTTAAATCAGTGCAGCCAGTATGGGAACAGCAAAAGAGTTTAAAAAAACATTAAAGAAATTTCATATAATCCAGTTCTCCTGCTTCTGGCTATTTATCCAAACAACATTAAAACACTAATTTGTGGAGATATAAACTTAACTTCATATTCATTGCATATTATTCACAATATCAAGAGTTGTAACCAATTTGTGTTCTTCAACAAATAATTAGTATCTAGACACTCTAATTTCAGAAATATTGGATATATAGGAATTTGATGTCTCTAGATTTTTACACTTGCTTGTGCCAAGTACTATTGTTTCCTTCATCATATATAATAACTAGATGTGACTGTTATGTGTACCATTGAATTGTCTATAATTATGCTGCTTTTGACTATTTTCTAAGACTAATGTGTCAATTTTAATCATTTTCATTTTTTCAGATATATATCATGCCATGTGAAAAATAATGAATTTTATGGTCTCTTTCATTTTAATATCTGTTCTTTTTAGCTTTATTTGGTGAAACACTACATTATGATTTCAAAAGCAATATGAAATCATAGTGTGACATGGCTACTCCACAACAGTTGACTCACTGCCTGATTGATCATTTACCCTGTGAGGAAAGGAAGTTATTGAACTTCCTGATTACAGTCATAAGTGTTACAAGCCTTTGATATAATATAGTTCTTCCATTCAGGATACTATTTGGTTACCTGTTCACTATATTGAGAAATCATTGACAATTTGTTTTCGAAGAAACTTAAAAAATAATCCAGGCACATTCTTAAATTAATGCTATTTCTTTACTTATTAAAATATTCTTTAATTGTTTTTCTCATTCATTAATATTATAAATGAATTTCATTTGTATATTTTGAAAAAAGTCAACAGATTGAACAATTAATAAAAGTAATTTGTTTTTGTTTCACACATATGCAGCCCTAAACTTGCCTTCCAAAGGGAGTTCTTACTAAGCAATTCTGCTTTTGCTTAAGGTGCTTATATCTATAGACTTAAATTATATGATTTTACCATTACTTTTGATTTGGAGTTTTAGCCTTTAAACTTTTGCTACCAAAAAAAAAAAAAAAGAAAGAAAGAAAGAAAATATAAACACTATCCCCTCAAACCCTTATCTTCATTCCACTTGTGTTACAGTTATAATTTATTTTTGCCTCTAATTACTTATAGATATGTAGATCCGTGTATTTGGTTATATAGTAAACTTCCTTTTCTTTCAGCTGCATACTATTCTTGTTTTATAATCTATTATTCCTTCACCTCTTTTTTCTCTGATTTTACTACATATTTTTAAGAGCTGTACAATTTACTTTTACATTGCCAACCTTGTCAAGTTTGTATTTTTATCTCTGGCTCTTTTTAAATAATAGTGTCTATTATCTTCTGTCTATGGATTTTTTGTATTAACAGAATATCAGCTCATATTTATGTTACTATAATTATTGTTTACTGTAGTCAATTAACTTTTAATAGCTATGTTTTCCCTTCATAATTTTAGTGTCACAATACTTGTTACACTTGAATGCAGATGATATAGATTAAATGAATTATCTTTACTTGAGTTCTGTAATTTACTTAAAAATCAGACCATTTTATTTTCTTCACATTGATACTTCAACATTTTTATTCTGGAGTTTATAATTACCTTTTTTTGTTTGGATATTGACAGAGTAAGTATCTAATTTTCTATTTTCTTTTTGATTTATATCTGTTCAAATCTTTATTACTTCTTCCTTCTACTGTGTTTTATTTGCTCTTCAGAAGTAGGTTTCTTAAGGCACACAATATTTCTCCACTTTAATTTCTTGTTTTTTAATAGATATTCACAGCTATAAATTTCCCTCTGTACACTGCTTTCACTGCCTCTAAAAATTTTTAGCATGTCGTGCTTCATTTCATTCAGCTTCGGGTCTTTTAAAAAGTTTCCTTCTTTGAACCACTGGTTATTTAAATATTGTGTTGTTAAATTACCATATATTTGTGAGTTTTCTGATTTTATTTCTATTATTCATTGTCTATCTTTATGCCATTGTAATCAGGAAAGATTGTATGTTTTCAATATTTTTTAATTTACTTGTTCTGTGAACAGGAGTATGTTTCATATGCTCTTGAGAAGCATATAAATTGTTCCATTGTTTATGGGATACTCTATCTGTTAAGTCTACTAGATTTGCAGTGTTGCTCAAGTTCTCTATTTTCTTATCAATCTTTTATCTGGTATTATAACTGTTACAATAGGTATTATTGTAGAACTTTGTAGTTAGTTTTTTCCTTTGTATGTTTGGAGCAGGGACATGTATGGTTAGGGTTTTGTGAATTTATTTAGGTATAATTAATCCACCAGAGAGTCTTTCCTAAACAAATTATTTTGGGGTGTGTGTGGGGGGGGAAGGATCCAAAAGGTCAGTTTTATTATTATGATAAAAAGGGAGGGAGGAGGAGTAAAGGACATTTAGTGAGACACAGTGGGCAGAAAGAGCTGCCTCTGAAAGAGACAGACTTGCTAAACAAAAGCCTGCATAGTTCGCGCGGGTAGCCTTGGAGGAGAGGTGCCTTCGCTGCTCTGTAAGGGGAGAAAGTCAACAATGAGCAGCACCTGCATAGTCACAGGAGGGCAGGAGAGCTGCTGCCCTGAAAAACAGTTCTTAATCTCTCTCCCCCTGCTGCTCAAAATTGATGAGCAGTCCAGCAACATTGGCATCCCCTTGAGAAGTTATTAGAAATTGGAATCTCAACCTTTTCTTAAGAACTATGAAGCCAGACTCCATTTTAATAATACCACCAGGTGATTCTTCTGAACATTCAACTTTGAATGTCCTTTGCTGTTTTATTTTGTTCTTAATATATTTATGACTTCCTCATATTTGATGTATTAATTAAAATTTTTGCTGACACTGTCTTCTCCTATAAGAATATAGCTATATTATGAGAAATTTATTATGTTCTAGTTAATAAAAATAACTGAAGGAAAATATGGAAACATCCTTGATTAAGAACTTCAAATGACTAACGTTTTCATTGTACTTGGCTGTAAATCCTAAATCTCTTGCCAAATTCTCCTGTTTGATTCCTTTCCCATCCCTCCTAAGTCCTCCCGCCACTAGATTACTGGGTGTTTTCGTTCCTTCAATGTGGCATAATCTTACCTCTTTGGATCACTTGAGAGAGCTGGTCGCTCACTCTAGACTGTACTTCTCTCTGAGTCTCTTTACATAGATTTTTCTTATCCATCCGTTAACTTCAGTTTTCTTGATAAGACCAAACTGGATTTCTTTTAACTACTTCACTGCAAAATTTATCTTAATTAAATTATATTTAATGTATTTATAGTCAACTCTAAAAGACAAAGGGTATGTTTTCCAGTTTGCTAGAGTAATAATCTTTACCTGTTTAAGAATGTATTTTTTATTATACTTCTTTAAGATTAGAGTAATAGTCTATATTTAATCACATATTTTCAGTAACTATTGAGAATATTTTTATTTTTATAAATTTATATTGACAATATTAGTCAATTTTTAACTTGTTTTCATAGTAAATTATATTTGATCGTGATATAATTTTTAAAGGGCCTTCTCAAATTTGTCACTGAGTGCTTAATTTGATATTTGCTTCCTACTGTGAACAGCAACTCATGTCAAAATGTAATTGTTATTCTCTAGTTTTTTTGTACACATATATTTTTTCTTCAATAGGTAGTAGGTGTATTCACATGTACCTATTCTTCCTTTAAATAAATTACAAAAATATACTATATATTTTCCCTTGTTTCTTACTGTTTAATTTAATACATTTCTAAGTTTCCATTTTCCTTTATTGATAGGGACAAGCATTTTATTGATTAAGCACATAAGCTTAGTTTCAGGAAAAATCAGTTTAAATCCCAGTCCTAACTCAAATGGGCAGCATGCGCATGAGTGACACTTAGTTGCTTTAAAACTCTGCTTCCATATTGTAAATAATACTTATATTGCTATCTTGTTTTGAAAAATTTCAGTGTAATACATACACACACATTCACACACACACACACACACACACACTGCTCAACATTTTTGGCACAGAGAGTTCAAGCATTCAATAAATGGGGTTTATATTATTTATTAGTGGTCCTAATCTGGCAAGAGCTTATGAGTTTCTCTGAAACCACTGTCATTACTGACAAAGTTAAATAGAAGAATTCACATTTTCTTGTTTTAAATAGCCCATGATGAGCCATGGCTGAGTCAGGTAAGCTCTGCAAGTAGCTGATTACTATTTTCCTGTGTTCTCTACAAATTTAGAAATCAAATATGAGTAAGATCCAGCATGATCTTTGATATGGGATTTTTTAAACAATAAGCTTGAGTATCTAAAATATATTTATTTTGCATTAATTAAGAGAATGGGAATGTGGAGAAATATCCTGGGAACAAAACAGATAAATATACTGTATTATTCTCGCTTCCTCAATTTCACTCAATTTGAAAAGATACAATTATTATTTAATTAGAACATTTTTTCTTCTAGTTTTCATTAAGTGGAACTGGAAACTAAAATGTCAATGTTGAATGTGCATCATAAGAGCATATTGTCTAAGCTATTTGAAAGAATACAAAATAGTGTTTCTTAATGCACTTAATGTGTATTATATGCTGCTTTTGTTTATGCTCCCTTTCCTAATTGAGTTACTAGAGATGTTGCAAGAAATTCATGAGTAAAAGTGATCAGAGGTACATGTTTCTAGATTTTCAAATCAATAGACAAAATTAAATTCTCATCAATGCTCCTTTATTTTTCTTAATCTTTGTTTCTCCTTTCCAACCTGCTCATTCTGTTGCAGTTTTTATGCTTTCCATTCTGTTTGGTAGTTTTATTTTGAACAATCTAGAAATAGGAAACCTTTTGTTAAAACAGGATACAATAGCTGCTATGAACCATCATATGTGTTATAAGTTTTCTTTGTTCAAAGAAAGGTTTAAATGTTGAGCTAAAGAAAAAACCACAACGAAATGAGTTAGGCACCCAAGGAATCAATTAGTACATGACTGACTTGTCTATCCTATTGTAGATGGTCATTTACTCCTTGCATAGATGAGAAGTTGACTTGACTATGTAGTTGTAAAGTCCACTCCAGTAGGTAGGATGTAGAAATAATCTTATGTCTGTCATAGACTTTACTATTGCCAAAGGTGAATCCACACAAAATGTTATTGAAAAGGGTGCCTGAAAATCTCCCTTAATTTCTGGTTTATATTTCCACTGTGTTAATTATGATGCTTCAGCCCTAAGTGTCATCACAAATTGGGAATATGGCACTTTAGTGCCTCCCCTATGTGGCAATTTTAATACTCTAATGAAGTGGTTGTGAGTTTTAGATCAGAAAAGGAAGATCTGCAAATGTCCGAATTCTTTACAGTCCAGCAAGTTACTCCAACTAGATAGTGGTAATTGCAATGGTTTTCTAGAAGCTGACATGTATGGTTTATTAGATAACATTCTTTACAGTCCGGCAAGTTACTCCAACTAGATAGTGGTGATTGCAATGGTTTTCTAGAAGCTGATATGTATGGTTTATTATATAACATTGTCTTTGAGTAAATGAAAGACCCTAACCACCTTTAAAGTTTCAGTTTAACCTAAATTAGTAAACTAGCATTGCTGTCCACTAACTCCAATATCCTAATTTCCTTGCTGTGAGCTAGTGAAGAAAAGTCTTAACAAAATAGCATTGCTGTCCACTAACTCCAATATCCTAATTTCCCTGCTGTGAGCTAGTGAAGAAAAGTCTTAACAGTTTTTTGGTATTCTCAAGACCTAGGATTAAGTATTTTCACCATTTGTTTCTCAGTTCTCTTAGGTGCTGGTTTGACAGCAGTGCAAGATTCTCTCCATCTCTCCGCTTGTGTTTGCTTCAACATTGACTTCAGTCATCCACTCCTTGTCACACGGTATCTTCTCCTTCTTTGTAGTAAGCTTAAGCTCCTAAACATGTAATTTATACCCATTCACCCTACTAGGATATGCATGATCATTTTAGCTTGCCTTTTTGCTAATTATTATTGATTATATTTCCTTTGTCTGATACTCTTTTGACAACTTATCTAGCCAAAGATGAGTCCAGAAGGACAAGGGATAGTCATCTACAGCCCAATATAGGATACTTAGAAAAATTATGGTTTGCTTTAGTTCTCATTTTGCTTGTTACTTGTTGCTACTCTATGGTAATGATATAAAGCATATATATTGATGGGCAAAGTTTCTTCTTGTGAAATGTCATTGGAATGTTTGTTCTAATTTCATAAGCAGGCATCTGGTTAGATATACTTTACTAAATAAAATGGTGAACAACTTAAATTCTTTGAAATGAATTCTAATTCTATATAATCACACCAGCTGATATTTGGGGAAAAAAATGCTTTACATGCTCATAAAATATTATGTTGAGTCCAGAATGCACCAGAGGCTTTCAGTTAGTACCATCTTATACACAATTGAATTTCTATAAAATTTGCACATTAAATTATGCCTGTAGGTGGGTTTCACAATTGCTTATTTACTATACTTACTAAAGTGTTTAGATAATTATCTAGAGAAATATACATAATTTTTTCTGCTTAAAGAATGAAATCAAAGTGCCCAGTAGTTTAATAATACTATTAGGGAATTTATTTATTTATTGTCATTATCCTAAGGTTACTCAAAGGGGTAACAAAGATTCTGAAGTGAATTGTTTTATAATTTTTCCCATAAGTTGCTTATGGAACAAAGATATTCAATGTTGTCTAATTATCAAGGAAAGGACAAAAGATGGAATAAATAATTTTGACTCTAGAAGAAAATAATCTTACATTCCAGAAAGGAAACTGGACGCTTCATATATTTGTTAACAACTTAATAAGTTCTCAGAATTCAAAAGCAATATACAAAAATTAGATGAATTATATATATTAGTAACAATTAGAAATTTATTGTACTTTTTTTGCAAAAATAAGGAGTAACTATTATTTTAAAAATATTTGTGAAAGACCTACCCATGTAAAATTGTAGAACAAGTGAGAACTTTAAGATTTAAATAAATTATATTATATTTGTAAATTCACTGAGAGTATTAAATATAAATTCCCTATGACTTAAGGGAAATATTAAATAGAAGCTCATTAAAAATTCCAAAAGATTTTTATTTAAAAATGAGTTACTGGTTTTAAACTTACAAAAAATGCAAAGTAATCCTAAAATAGTCACAATTTTGAAAAAAATAAAAGTAGCAAAATTAGAATTGTTTTTACCTAATTTCAGGATATATAGCTATATTACTAATGACAGGTAAAATGTACTCAGTAGGATACAGGGAAACCCACCATATACCAGAAATATTCCAGTGAAAAATATATGTGTTCAAAATATTCCATTCATGAATGCATGGAAACATTGAAATACTATCTAGAATAACCTGAAATGATGCCTGAAATAAGAAAATGAATAAAAATAATTTCTAAATAAATAAAAGCAAATGCATGTGAGCTATATTAATATAGCTTAGGGTTTTTTTTTGTTTGTTTGTTTGTTTGTTCTAATATTTCCAAAAATTTATTTCCTTCACTGGTGCTGTATTTTCTAAACCTTTCCTTTAGCAGACAAAATTCAAAGAAAATGTATAGATATTACCTGATAACTCCTGAAACCTCTTAATTGCCTAATTTCATCCTTTTAGTGTTGTTAGTGAGCAGAATAAGGGAAAACTCAAACACTCTAAATTGGATCCACCATTCATTGCATAGATAAATATATTTTTAGTGTGTAAGACAAAAATTAGAGAACTTCAGTAGGATTAATAGAGAAAAGAGAAAGAACATAGCTTCCAATGAAGCATCCAATGTACCTATTGCCTCCGGGGTAAATGCCTAATCAAACAGGTTTGACCCATAATAAATTAACTGAACCCTGAATCCCAAATACTTGCTTCAAATCTAAGGCACCAGTGGGGACCCATAGGAAAGGAACAGAAGGGGCTAGGCAAGCTCAAAAAGAAAAAAGCAAAACCAAAACCCAAGTAAGGATAAAGACTGTTTCACCAGGTATCAACATCACCAGAGGACTCTTTCCCAAATTTCTTCCAAGTGTCTTCTTCCATGCTTCCATGTCCTCCAATTCCCTGGTATAAATCCATGGCCAGGAAGCAAGTTTAGCTTCTTCTTCACATATCTCTGCTCCACGTAACCTCCTACAGGTCTTCTCCGAGTGTTCTCTTTCAAGTTCTTTTCAACTTCCTCTTACTGCTCACCTCTCCCTTAGTGGGATAGGGAACCTGGAACCCCCCCCCCCCTTCTATAGGGATTAGACTGTTACATTGTCATTAACTTGTCATATTACAACTTTTCATGTAAACCACCTGATATTTTTAAATTCTGTTGTTTTACTTTCACATTTCTAAACATTTCCTTTCCCTTTCATTTGGTAACATTGGTAAAGTACTCACTATTTTATCATTACCATTACAAAATTTGCTCCGAAAATTACCTTTTTCTGTTCATTTTTTTTCTAAAATTTGCCCATACATTCGTACAGTTACTTTGTATTAGTTGACCTAATTATTGTTCTTCCTGAAACTCCATCAATAACAAATTATTGTCCCTTAAATTCAGCCTTCTATCTGAAATATCTAAGACCTTCTGCATTTTTGCACTTTATATCCCATTCAATATTCAGCTTTTAACAATCCTACTTTATAAAAACAGCATGGTGCTTCCTATAGAAATGAGTACTTATGAGCTATCTTCTCATCCATCTGGGTCACCCCTTCATGAAGTCGTTCCTCATTAGGACTAATTCCTTATAATGTGACCACAGTGAACTGACAGTGCTGATTTGATCTCCTTGAGTTTTGTATTTCTTTGGCAGCTCTGACAGAAATTCAAACTTTCAGCTGTCTGGGAAATGTAGAAGCAGCAATTTGCAGTTCAATCTGGAAATAGATTGGAAGTTGAAAAAAAATCCTTTAAGACTTTCTCATGTAAGCAGAACAATTAAATCACTTACATTGTTGCACTTATGATTTTATTTTGGTTTTAGTATACATTGTTACTAAATTGAACTTTTCTCCTACTCATTGGTCTGATGTTAATTTGTTTGTATGACTAAGCTTAGAAGAACCCAGATAGGGTGAAGGAATTTTCCACTGTACTATTTCTAGATCTCTAGATCTGAGTTTCTAGAAGAAAATTCTCTGTTTCATCTCTTCAGGCATGGTAAAATTGTAAAAGTCATTTTGGATAGTTTCCTTTTTTTTTGTCATAAATGAGTATTACCTATAATAGACTAGTTGTTTTGTGTTCCTTCCAAACACATATGTTGAATTCCTACCATTCAGTGTGACCATATTTGGAGATAGAACTTATAAGAAAATAATTAAGCCTAATTGATATTTCAAGGGTACAGTTCTGATCTGATGACATGAGTTCTTATAATACACCCGAGACCCCCTCTCTCTTCAGATTAAGGAAAGACCATCTGAGCATGCTGTTAAAAGGGTCATATGCAAGTAAGGAGGAGCCTTATCAGAAACTTAATGTTAGCAGTCAATCTTGAATCTCCAGGCTCTCAACTGTGAGCATATAATTTTCTGTTGTTTAATTCACATAATCTTCAGTAATTTGTTATGACAGCCCAAGCAGGCTAAGATAATGCATTGAAAGAAGGATATTTGGTTGAGACCTAACATTTGAGAACTTGCTCACTCATTTCATAGTTTTTCTTTCATCTATGAAAAATATATGTGTGTGTCAGTGATAACCAGGAAAACTTAAGAATTTCAACTTTCAAAACCCACTGTAGTCTGTTGTTTCAGACCTGCATTTTCAAAAGACATGGCAAGGTAAGATTAAAGAAAAAGGTAATGAAAAGAGCATGTAGGGAGCAGAATTAATGTTTCACACATCGTATCTTTCTGCAATGTCAGTTTGCCATTTATCAAACTGACAAACAAATGGGTGATGACCCATGACACATAAAAACCATTCAATATGATTATCAGAGTGAACTGGTAGCACACAAACCCACACAACCAGCAACCTTTTAATTAGCAATAATAATTTAATATATTTATAAGTCTAGCATTCTCAAGCAGAGAATCAATTAGAGCCATTTGTTCGTCCAATCCAAATACAAGATCCAGGTAAAAGACATTACAAGATGGAAGGGTGATGTGACCCACTTTGACTAAGTGGACTAAATAAATTATGAACTGGAGATCTCTGCCCAAATAAATTTGCCCACCACACTGACTCTAAGGTGCCACAATAGACAAAAAATTGTTAGATCCCAACTAATGATTGTCTCACAATTTCCTTAAAGAAAAAGGCCAAGAACCTGTATGTGTAACTTGAATCTAGCCTATCTACATATATCTGGACATAACCCAACACAGAACGTGCTATGATAATGCTTTCCTCCACCCTGCCCCATGGATACCTTTAAATGTCTCCTTTTCTTCCCTTTAGAATGAGGCCTAAGTCTCCATTCTAACACTGGCTCCCTCATGCCTGTCTCTAGTAAAGCCTCGTCTGGTCCAGTTGCACCTAGTGCTCTTTGATGAAATCATTTCCTAGAGGGCACAAGATGTCAGTTTGGAGAGGTGCTGGGTGTAGAGAGCAGGGTCCTAGGGTTTCCTCAGGAAAAGTTTCATCAGCAGCCTGCTTTCGCAGCACATGGCAAATTGCCCCCAGATGAGTTTCCCTACAAGGCAGAGATGTTTACATATATCTGAAAGGGCGGGTTTATTATAAAAAGGGAAGAGAAGGAAAGGGAAGGATGTTTTCACAGACATTACTGGGCAGAAAGAGCTTCCCCTGAAAGGGTCAGAGTTATTCAGAGATGCCTGCATAGTCTCAGGTGGGCAGCCCTGGGAGGAAAACTGCCTCTTTTGCTCTGCAAAGGTAGAAGATCTGTGAGGAGGAGCACGGGTGAGTGGGAGAGCAGCTACCTCTTGCTAGAGCAGAAATTGCACTGAAAGAGTCTTCTCTTTGGGAGAGTTCTTTCCTTGGAGGAATATTAACTGCTATTAAATTATTTCTATGGTTGGCACCTCAAGGACTCTTTTTTCTGTATTTGGTTTGATGAGGTCAATTTGAAAGGGCCTGTGATTTTTTTCACAATGGTCTCTACTCTCCTTATTCTCGTCTGGTCGGTACCTCTGTACGCACCTCTGGATACTCTCCTTTTCTGTATGGCTTGCTTGACGACTATGTTTTTCACGTCTACCCTCACATCCAGCTCCTAGCTCTGTATGAGCCAGTTTCTGATCTTGTGATATACCTCCTTCCCAATTTTTCTACTCTTAGTCTCCATAGGTGTGGGGGGGGGGCACCTATAACACAGGCAGAGGTGTTGTTGGGCTCAGAATGCATATGTTCGGGGAAGTACAATGTGGGTACTTATTATAGCCAAGCTATGTGGGCTGCTGAGGACCAACAGTCTGAAGAACAGAGTGCTTTGCTTCAATGCCCAGCAGCATCTGTGGCCAGAGTCCTGTAGACATGAGCTTGTGGTTTGCTTGGTGTCCATCTGCCAATTTTATACTTTTAAATCTTTCTGGCCAGAGTATGTGCATATAGTAGTTCAGACAAGGTTTTGCAAAGTTCCCCTAGGGGTGTTCTCCTGGGGTCTACTCATCACTATGTCCATCTGTCCACTTGGGTGCTAGTTTAATTCCCTAAGTGGATTTGTTGTTTTTTTCTTTGACATGAGTAACTCCATTTTATGTTTACATAAGCTACTTCATTCTTAGGTTATAAACAATGCAACTATTTGAAAAATCAATGATCTCAGAGAGTAAGAATATTTTTACTGTATTTGGTGAGGATCATATTTTGATGATGGTCTGTAGTGCAACATTCTGCTTGTGATGCCAATTATAATCTAGGCATCCTAATCTATATAGGTTCTTTTTTGGTTCTAGCAAAGAAGAATTGTGGAGCCCTTGGTGGATTTCACTGGCTTCAGTGCTCTCCTAGGGAACTGGCACACAGGCATGCCAGGCAGGGAGACTGGGCCAATTTTATGGCAAGCAGACAGTCTAAGCAGCAGAGATAGCGGTAGGAAGAGCAGGAGAGCTCCCGAAAAGTCCCCCTCCCACCCAACCAGAAGCCTTCATACTCTTTCTCTGGGCTCTAATTTGTGTTTTCTCATGTTCTCCTCTCATTTTTTCTCCTCACCCTAGGGTGACACTACCCCTTGATCGCCTCCTCCTAGGCCCAGGTGTGCATACTCACACAGGTGCATACCCACTGGGTCCAGGCATGTACAGTCATGGGGACTGCTCATTACCACAGGTGCTGGTGATGGGAGCTAATGGCAGAAGGGTGAAAACCCTGAAAATTCATTTACTCTAAATGGTCTTTCTGACTAGAGCTACACTCCCATTCCTAAGCTACTCAAAAGCTTCAGTCGACCCACTCCTTTGCAAAATTCCTTGTAAGATGTCCCTGAGTGTTTATTATTACATATTATGCATGCATTCTTCTCTATAACTTTCTGGAAACTCTTTTGAGATGGGTATAATATTGTGACGTGTAAGAACTAAATGCATGTGGACACTCAGATTACCAATATATACTTCTCGTTTATGTTTGGTTTCTTCCACTGTTTCTTGCTCACCCCCCCCCCAAATACTTAAACTTTCAAGTCATTAGAGCAAGTGGAACAATCTTTATCTCAGTTTCCCTTAGAATTTACTGAGTGAAAAGAATGATGGGATCATCTTTTATCATAACATTTGGTCTATTGTCCTCAATTCCTAAGACTATTTTAGTCATAAAAATTTAAACAGATATCTTGCTATTCTTAATGTGTCTATGTTAACGGCGGTAACTTTGGATGCACCTGAGAAAAAATGATTGCCATGGTAACTTATAAGATTAGAGGTTAGGACTGATATCCTGGGAGGGGTGGAGAACTACCAGTTCAATTGCTGAAGGCAGATGATTTAATCAATTATGTTTAAGTAATTAAATCCCATTAAAACCCAAAAGGAGGGACTTAGCTTCCATTTTGGGGAACCAGAGCAGTTTCTTCAACATATCACCTTGCCAACCTTAAGTTCTATAAAGATAAAAACTATTTCCTATAAAAACTTGCTCCATGTTTCTCTTCATCTTGCTATTTATTTATTTTTATCATTTAGTGTCTTTATAATATCTACTGAGCTTCCTGAATTGACTGTGAAATCTTGTACTTTACCTAGGTAATTTCAGAATTAGGCCAAATTATCAAATACCTTGTTGGTGTCCTAGGATTGCTTATTGGTTTGGGGAAGGCTCCACATATCCACATGGAAGTGGAGTCTAGAAGTCCTACATAATAGATGAGCTTTAACAAACAGAAAATTAAATGGCCAGGTTCTATGTGTCCTTGCTTATTGAAAATTGGTATAATATCTTGTTTAGACGTGTCCTCACTGGGTGTTCTTGTTAACAAATTTCACATTGCTTCCATACAAGATATTAGTAAGTCATTTTATTGTGACAAAGTTCAAAGATATGAAATCAATACATGTAGCTTGCTGAGAATTTTTGATAGAATACAATAAAGTACAGCTAACTTTGTACACTATATTGCCCCAGGAAAACTTTAAAGACATTTTGTTTTGTCTTTGTGTATGAGTTTCTTGTATGTTTCTCTATGGTGTAGTACTCCAGTCCTTTTTCACTTATCTCAATCATTTTTCTTCAGTGTTTCTGTGGATTGGAGTTTAGTTAATGATTTTTTTTCCTTTTATAAAGCATTAGTGTCATCATGAAACAAATAGAAATCATCCCATACCCCTCTGGGTTCTCTTGTGACTGGGTGAATCATCAAAATAGCATCAAGTTGGCCAAGGAAAAACAATCAATGAATAACATATACATGGAAAATACACAAGGTATAAATTCTAAAACATAGTGAAGTGGACCAGGTGTCCACTTTATCCGATGTTTACAGATGGGTTGACAAGGAAAGAAAGGATACCCACATGGTAGGTGGAATATTGGGAGGGAATAACCTTACTTTTACTCTGAGAGTAAAGATGAGATTCTTAGAGAGCATGGGTTCACTAATCAACCTAGAAATTGATGAAGCACCACAAATTATACTCCTTTGGGTATCTTTTCTTTGGTTAGGGAAGGGGGGTGAATTTAGGCAAGAACAGAAATTTCTATAGCCTTTAGGGCTTCACTGCTGGCTGTCATCTCAAAATGAACTGCATTCTTACAGTAAGAGACCTCTTGAGGTTCCCAGAACTTTATTTACCTCTTGATCCCAAGGTGACAAGAACTTTACTTTGGGATTATTGGAAAAAGTCTAAAATGAAGTGGAATAATCACTCATTTGTCCTGACAAGAAACAATATCCTACAAAGAATATATTGTCTCTCATAATTAAATTGCAATAAATATTTACATAATAATTATGAGAACTAAAGGAGAATTAATTGGCCTATAATATTTTAACTATATGGCATCATTTTTCACTTATTAAAAATGTTGGGATACGAGGGAAATTTCCCTCACACATTTGGGTCCTTCTGAAGTCAGACAAATGAATATATTATCATGAGACAGATTGGATGAAAAATATAATGACACACATATGGAAAATTTAATTAACTATAGATTCTTAAGTAAAATGGGGTAAACCAGGAAAATACATCCTGTGCTAAGGAACATGAATGTTAAGGACAATGGATCAGTTTCACCTGACAAGGAAGAGATTCCTTCATCTTTAGAAGTAAAAAGATGAGTTTCTCTAGTAGATAGGACATGTTCAATAATGAAATTATACCTGGATGATACTAAAATTTCTTCTAGCTCATTATAAAGGGAATAGTAGCTATCTCTTCGATTAGTAAAAAGCCATAGGCTTAGGAAACAACAATCCTTTTTTCAATTAGGGAAAGGGCAAATTGACTAAGGGAAGGCAAGAATTTCACCTTGGCCTTTAGGACCATTGTTGCTTTCAAATAAAAATAAGTTTCATTCTTTGAGTAATGAGAATAGTTTCTCCTGAGTTTCACAGGGTCTCAATTTATCTTTGTTTCACATACCACAGTACTGTGCTGCAAAAGGTCTAACTCAACATAGAGAAAAAACCTGTCTGACCCTTTTAGAACAATTTATCCCACGAAAATAAATAGCAAAATGTCAAAGATATAAATATCTATAACACATACACTTCTATAACTTTTTCAGTTTGCATTTAAAACACAGGATTCCATTTTCTAATGCACATTTTAACCCTATCTCTTTCAAGCTTCTCTCATCTTCCTTAATCCTATTATCTTCTCTATGCACAACTATCTAGGTGACTTTTGGGATTGTGACTTGAAATACACTGCATAGCATGTTGGCATAAAATCCCAGAACACTCTTCATCCCTAAAATTGAAGCTAATATGTATAACTTTTAACTTAACATTATCTGTTAGATAATTGAGTGTATCAAGCTCAAAAGAATCAAATCCAAAATTCTTATTCCTTCTGATTTCTCTTAGCTTACAACCTTCCTTGGCAGTTAGTGACAATGCCATTGTTCCAGTTCCTTAGGATAAATGGTTTGTAATATTATTGACTCTGTATTTCTCACAACATAGTTCTAACCCACCAATGAATACTTTTAATTCAACCATCAAATCTGTATAAAATCTTGCCATTTTTCACTACCGTCAGTGCTACAACCTTAGTCCAAACTATCTTGATTTATGAATTGCCTTAATAGTACACCTATAGGTAAGAAATGTCACCTTAAGAAATGTCACCTTAATATCTACTCTGAAGAGATTGACCTAATAAAATAATAAGTCAGATTATGTCTACATTTCTCTTGTCCTTATAATTGACTCTCAATTTCACTAATTGTTTTAACAACATCTTCCTTCTGGTTCTGTTACCTATTAACTTTTTTATTATTCATTTCTTACTACTCTTCTTAAATTTCTTAGTAGGAAATTAAAACATAGATCTTTGTTTAATATAATCTCTGTGGAGACAGGTAAAAATTTGGCAGTAGAAAACAAGAGTTGTCTAATATGGCTATCTCATGATGAACTAATTTTACTTGTCAAATAATCCTCTGCCAAATGGTCATGATAGATATCTAAGAAAATATTCTGATTTTTAGAGATATCTAGGTAACTTACCTTTTTCTAATTATTCTGAACTAGGTTCATAAATGTTTGTGAGTAGGGTGTCTGGAAGTTGAGAGATAAATAAAATTGTGCTTACATCTGAATAAACTCTGAAGTGTATGGCATATATATTTTGCATTGTATAAATTAGATTGACATATTGTACCTGTCCCATAAATTGTACTCTAGAAAATATTCAAATATATTCAAACAGATTATGAGAAGTAAATTTACCAAGACTTACTGAAATGTAGGCCTGACCTAAAGGTAGTTTTGTTTCTAAAAGTTCAAGTGTAGCTGTCATTTTCACTGTACTATATAGCTACTAGTTAAACTCCCAAGTACTTGTATCTCTCTTTGACAACATTGCTGATCTCCCTAAAGTTAATCTTTAACAACCTTTCTTCCTTACTCTTCTTAAATAAGTAAACATATTTAGACTAACATAGGCCATTTCTGGGTCTAGGTTTTCTTTTAGTCCTTTTATGCCATGAATATTACTTATAACCATTTGTTATCAAGCAAAAGAATGATGCAAAACTTCCAAAATAATTTTAGCAATTTTTATTAGGGAATGAACTTTTATAATGACACGGAAAGAGAGGATATTGTGGTAACTGGTTATGATGCATATATTGAGATTAGTGAAAAGGAAAAAAAGGAATGTGGGAAGACTATGCGTTTAGAAACATTAATTGGGGAGGAAAAAGATAAAAATAAAATAGGAATATGAAAGATTTATGGTGATTTGTAAGATACTATAATGCCTAATAAATATTTACTATTAAATATAACAATGTGTCTATATTGATACATTGTTAGTACGACATTAATAATGTTATAAGAATATTTCATTCTCCTTTGGGCAGGAAGTAGACAGAGAAAACCAGTCTGTCTGCATTTGTGCTCTACTCTTCAGGTCAAACCTGCAACAATAATCCAAGAAATATAAAGCAAAGTAAAAGTCCCCCAAGAACACAGAATCAAAGCTATAACAAGTAATGGAGTGAGTAATGTATTATTCCCAAGGGGCAGAAAAAGTGCTACAGAGATAAACTATTGAAAAGTCATCTCTCTGATTCCATTTGAATGTTTATGGGGCAAAAGCTTATTCCTATAGATATATAATAATAAATAGGTAAAAATTGTGATTTTCTTTTTTTACAAGATTCTCAATTTGATGTGGCATTCAGTGCATGTTCTGTTAAATCAGACTGGTGAGTGAGGGAGGTAAAAGACTACACTCTTTCCATTATTGAAATTGTTTTTGCTGGGAACTCATCTTTTACATCAGGGAGAAATTTGCTTACAGATCCCACTATAGAAAAACAGAAAATGTTTTTTGAAGTAGAGTGAGCATTAAAATTGAGGGTAATTTTTGAATCTATAAATAACAATTTCAAAGGTTGTAGAGTCCAAAATCTTGCATTTCATTCTGTTTTTGAAATAATCATTGCAAAATTCCTTAATCATACTCCAATGAGAACATTTTGAATTAGCCAAGAATGACAGTTTGACTGTCTTTCTGATAGTTTGACCTAGATGAATGCAAATAACAGAAAATATATATATGGTCTTATTTTTTGTTCAAATTAATTGCACATCTATCTATCTATCTATCTATCTATCTATCTATCTATCTATCTATCTATCTATCTATCTATCTATCTATCTATCTATCTATCTATCTATCTATCTATCTATCTATCTATCTATCTATCTATCTTCTATCTATTTTTTACATCATTGTCTACCCTGAGGTTCGCCCACCACCTTATCACCCATGAACCATCATCATAATCTCTTGTGCCCATCCCTCCTCCAGTTTTAGCCCTCCTCCTCTCTTGTTCAATGCCTTCATTTTGCTAACAGATAGATTAAAAATTTCCTTTTGTTTGTTTTTCCCCATTTCCCATATATAGGTGAGATCTTCCAGTATTTCTCTTTATCTTTTTTGGCTTATTTCTGCTAACATGATTCCTTCTAGGTCCATCCATGTTACCTTAAATGCATCAAATTTGTATTATTGATTGATGAATAATATTCCATTATGTACTTATACCACAACTTTCTGATCCACTCATCTGTTTTGGGGCATTTGAGTTTTCATATCCTGGCTATTGTAAATAATGCTGCAGTTACATCGTACATCCAAGTACAGTTGTCCTTTTGAATGAGTGTTTTTGTCTCCTTTGGGTAGATTCCCAGAAGTAGGATTGCTGGTTTGAATGCTAGTACCATTTTCAGTAGTTTGAGGTTTTTCCATACAGCTTTACATAGTGGCTGGACAAATTTGCTTCCCACCAACAGTGTAAGGTGTTCTTCTCTCCACACATCCATGCCAGCACTTGTTGCCCCCACCCCACCCTCTTTTTATGAGCCATTCTTGCTGGTGTGAGGTGTTAGTTCACTGTGGTTCTGAGCATTTTTTCATATGCATAGTGACCATGTGTATTTCCTCTTCAGAGAAGTTTCTTAAGTTCTTCTCCCTATTTTTTGACTAGGTTTTTCACTTTGCTTTTGTTAAATTGTGTAAGTTATTTGTGGATCTTTGATATCAGACCCTTGTCAGTTAAATGTAGTGCAAATTTTTTCCCCATTTGGTTGGGAGTCTTTGTTGGGTATTGTCTCTTCTGCTGTGCAGAAGCCTTTTAACTTCATATATTCCCAGCAGTTTATTTTTTTCTTCATTTTCTTAGTTTGTATAGTTGTGTCCTGGAAGATGTTTCCGTGGCATAGGTCGTGAAGTGTTTTCCTGTGTTTTCTTTTATATATTTTATGGTTTCAGGTCTTTTATACATTTTTTAGACATACAAGTCTTTTATGCGTTTTAAGTTGGTTTTGTGTATGGTGTGAGCAAGTAGTCTAGATTCATTCTTTTGAATGTAGCAATTCAGTTTTCCCAGCACCATTTATTGAAGAGACTATTCTTTTTCTATTGCATGTTTTTTTTCTGGACTTTCAATTCTATTCCTTTGGTCTGTGTGTTTCTTTTTTTTTTCCCAGCACCATGCTGTCTTAATTATTATGTTTTTTTTAGTATAGCTTAATATCTGAGAGTTCAGTCCCTCTACTCTCTCTTCTTTCGGTCAGGAGGGCTTTGGCTATTTGAGGTTTTTTTTATTTTTCCATAAGAATTTCAGTAGTTTTTGTTTTATTTCTTTAAAGAATTCCCTGAGATTTTTATTGGAATACACTGAATCTGTAGATTGCTTTAGGTAGGGTGGCCATTTTGATAGTTGATTTTTCCAATTCATGAATTGGAATGTCTTTTCATTTTGTTGTATATTCTATTTCTTTTAACAATGTTTTCATCTTTTGTTAAGTTTATTCCCAGATATTTAATTTTTGGATACAATTATAAATGAATTGGTTTTCTTAATTTCTTCTTCTGTGGACTCATTTTGGCATTTAAGAAGGCAACTGATGTTTGCATTTTGATTTTGTAACCAGTTACTTTACTGAACAGTTTTTATTTTCATTAGTGTTCCTATAGAGTTTTTAGGGTTTTCTACATAAATTATCACGTCATCTGCTAGCAGTGATACCTTCACTCCTTTCTGTATTTGGATTCCTTGTATGTCCTTCCCCTGCCTTATTGCACTAGCTAGGAATTCTAGCATAATATTGAAAAGTAGTGGTGAGAGTAGACAGCCTTGCATTGCTCTGACCTTAAAGGGAAGGCTTTCAGTTTTTCACCATTTATGATGCTATTGGCTGTGGGTTTGTCATATGTAGCTTTTATTATTTTAAGTTATGTTCCTTTTATCCCTAGAATTTCGAGGACCTCCATTAGAAATGGATGTTGAACTTTGTCAAGTGCTTTCTCATCATCTATTGATACCATCATGTGTTTTTTCTTTTTTTTTTTGTTCATGTGTTGGATTACATTAATTGATTTTTGGGTGTTGAACCATCCTTTTATTTTTCCTTTCACACAAACAAAATTTGAGAAAAATTAAACAATGGAGATATTGCAAAGAATATATGGCAATAAGAGGTTGACAATTAATTTCAAAAGGCATCTGTTTAGCTGAACATAGTGCATAATCCAGACGAAGGATAGTAATTAGAACTTTAAAATAGGATAACTAGAATAGATACATTCAGGTTTGCTAACAGGACTTTGAGGTTGTTCTCATTACCAACTTTCTGTCTGTAAAGTACAGGGGAGGGGAAAAGAAGCAGGTACAATATTTGCAAAGAGCAAACATGTTTGTATTAACGTTTAGGGCAAGTGGCTCTCAGTTGGAACAAATATTTTGAAAAGATAAATCAAACACATATAAAGAAAATCTGAAAAGAACTTTCTGGTAGCATGGAGGACTCAATTATAATGATTATAAATACTAATAGTAAAATATGATGGCATGAAATTCTCCAGTAGGTAGAATATATATAATATTCTAATTTTGTATATATATATAAATTATATATAAATATAAAGTAAAATATAAAATAAAATATAAATATAAAAATATAAAATATATATAAATATAAATATATATAAATATATAAATATATATATATAAATTATATATAAATATAAAGTATATATATATAAATTATATATAAATTATATATATATTATAAATACTAATAGTAAAATATGATGGCATGAAATTCTCCAGTAGGTAGACATTTTATTATATAAATTTTATATATATATAAATATATATATTTATTATATAAATTTTATATATATATATATTTTATATATATATATATTTCACATCATTGTAATCCCCGGGAGTTACCCACCTCCTCCCCTCCCTGGAGCTCCAACTGTGCCCCCCACCCACCCATTGTGTACTTTTGTTTGGTTGTCCATATATTAGTGAAACCATTTGGTTTCTGTCTTTTTCTTTCTGACTTCTTTCTGATAATATGCTTTCTTTAAGGTACATTTATGTTACCATAAAATCATCAAATTTGTCATTTTTAATTGATGAGTAATATTCCATTGTGTATGTATATAACATCTTTTTCATCCATTCATCTGTTTAGGACATTTGGTTATTTCCATGTCCTTGCAATTATAAATTGTGCTGCAATAAACATTCGAGCACAGGTTTCCTTTTGTACCCACACTGAGGTCTCCTTTGGGTAGATTTCCAGAAGAGCGATTGCTGGGTCGAATGACAGTTCCATTTTCATTAGTCTGAGGGTCCTCCATACTGCCTTCCATAGTGACTGGACCAGTTTGCACTCCCATTCTTGCTTGGTATGAGGTGGTATCTCATTGTGATTTTGATTTGCATTTCTCTGATTGCAGTGAAGTTGAGCAGTTTTTCATGTGCCTGTTGGCCATTTGTATTTCCTCTTTGGGGAAGCATCTTTTTAGTTCCTCTCCCCATTTTTTGACTGGGTTTCTTGCTCTATTTTTGCTAAGTTGTGTGAGTTCCTTATGGATATTTGTTATCAATCCCCTTATGGAGGGTGAAAATTTTTTCTCACTTGGTTGGGTTTCTTTTTGTTTTCTCTGTTGTCTCATTTGCTGTACAGACCTTTTTAGTTTGATGTAGTCCCAGCTACTATGTTTTCCTTTGTTTTTATGCTGGCTATAGATGTATCAAGAAATGGATTTCTGAATTGTAATTCATGAAGGGTTTTGCACAAGTTTTTCCTCTATGTATATTATGTTTTCAGGACTTACATCTAAGTATTTTATCCATTTTGAGTTGTTTTTTGTACATGGTGTTAGGGAGGTATCTTGGTTCATTGTTTTGCATGTCTTGATCCAGTTTTCCCAACACCATTTATTGAAGAGGTTGTCTTTGTTCCATTGTAAGTTTTTCACTCCTTTGTCAAAGATTAGATAACTATATATGTGTTGTTTTATTTCAGGGCACTCAATTGTGATCAATTGGTCAGATTGTCTGTTCTTGTACCAGTACCATGCTGTTTTGATTATTATTGCTTTGTAGTATAATTTGAAATTTGGGATAAAAATACCTCCATTTTTCCCTTTTTTGGTCAGGATGTTTCTTGATATTTAGGGTCTTTTGTTATTCCACATAAATTTCAGTATTTTTTGTTCTATCTCTTTAAAAATGTCTTTTGAATTTTTATAGGGATTTTGTTGAATCTGTAGATTGCTTTTGGTAGGGTGGCCATTTTGATGATGTTAATTTTTATGAATGAGCAGGGAATGTCTTTCCATTTCTTTATGTCTTCTTCTATCTCTTTCTACAGTGTTTTCAAGTTTTCTTTGTGTAGTTATTTCACATGTTTTGTTAGATTTATTCCCAGGTTTTTTGTTTGTTTGTTTGTCTTTTTTTCAGTGTGATGGTAAATGGGATTTTTTTAAAAATTTCCTCTTCTTCTGCTTGGTTTTTGTGTAAAGGAAAGCTACTGACTTCTGTGTGTTGATTTTGTATCTGATGACCTTACTAACTGGCCTATTGTTTCAAGAAGTTTTTCTGTAGATATTTGGGGGTTTTCTACATAAAGAATCATATCATCTGCATATAATGATAGCTTCAATTCTTGTTTTCCTATTTGTATCCCTTTTATGCTGGAGGGTGTGGCTGGGGTTTTGGGTCCCTCGTTTCTATTTGTATCCCTTTTATGTCTTTCTCTTGACTTATAGCCCTAGTTAGTACTTCTAATATGATATTTAAAAGTAGTGAAGACAATGGGCATCCTTGCATGGTTCCAAATCTTAATCAAAATGATTTTAGTTTATTCCCATTTAGGATGTTTGCTGTTGGTTTGTCATAGATGGCTTTTATTATGTTGAGGTATGTTCCTTTTATCCTCAATTTTTCATGAATGGGTGTTGGACTTTATCAAATGCTTTCTCTGCATCTATTTATATGATCATGTGGTTTTTGGTTTTCTCTTTTTTGATGTGGTGGATTATGTTAATTGATTTCCATATATTGAACCATTCCTGTACCCCTGGAATAAATCCTACTTGGTCATGATAAATAATGCTTTTTATCCATCCTTGGATTCTATATACCAGGACTTTGTTTAAGATGTTTATATCTGTGTTCATTAGGGAAGTTGGTCTATAGTGATATTTCTTGGTGCTTTCTTTATTTGGTTTTGGTGTGTGATGTTTCTTCATAGAATGTGTTTGGCAGATTTCCTTTTTTTCTAAATTTTTTGGAAATGTTTTAGTAACACAAGCATTATTTCTTCTTTGAATATTTGGTAGAAATCATTTGTGAATACGTCTGGTCCGGACTTTAGTTTTTTGGGAGAGTGAAACTCCCCAGTAGTTTTCAGCTGCAGGTTTCTAGACTTGAAAAGATGGATATTTGGATAGTTTCAATTTTGTGGCTTTGTCTGTAAGCAAAAGAGAAAATCAGTGGAAAACAATTAGATGATTTTGACTAGAGAGTGTTTAAAATTTTGATCTATTTTGCTTAAGGGAAGTAAGACAAAAAGTACTATTTAATAGAATGAAAATGGAGGCATCAAAGGACTGAAGTTAGGAGACAGCAAAGATTATAAAGAGGAAAAGAGGAGGAAAGAAAGGGACATAGGATAAGGAGAATAAGAAAGAATGAAGGAAATAAAAATTAGATACAATGCATATATAATTGCATAAGGAAACTAAAATATGTGGGCAGAGTGTAGAAAGTGCACATTTAATATGCAAGTGGTTTAGGGTTCACTATTTGGACATTCATGAATGTAAATGATGTATTGTGTAGAGTAACAGATTCATACTATGAAGAAGTATACAAACTGAGGTTCCAAATCTCCAGGTTCCCCTGAGCGGTTCTTTGTCCTAAGGCAGATAGAGTCAAACTTAACAAAACTAGAAATTATCATGTCATCTGGAATTTCCTCCATATCATTTGATCTTCCCTCTTTGTACATTTTCTCTATTCTCTTGAAAACTGCTTTCTTGCCTTTCTTATTCAACAGCAGTTAATGACTTAATATCTCCTATTCTCTAGTAATTGTTCCTGAAATAAGAAAGAGCTGCATTGAGGTATGCAAATTCCTGTTTAGAATAATTATAGGAATAGTACATTAAAAATGAACAAAATTTTGAACTTATTTCTAATTGTGAAATAAACATTTAAAAAATTCCCAGTAGCCAGATTAAGAAACAGTCTAACAAAAAGAATCAGTGTCCTCTGAAAGTTGGGGATGCCTTGGGGCATTTGTGATATCAATGTGAGGTAGAAGCTGAAATGAGAACACTACAAAACATATTGGATTTTGAAGAATTATACCTTTAGTCCACTTGTGGTAAATTCTACCAACTGGCAAAGGTTATTTCAATGAAACTTGTCTGATATTGATCTCAGATCCAAGTAGGAAAAAAAAATCACTTCTCTGAGAATTCTTCAAAAAAAAATTCAGTGTTGTAAAATTTCAAATACAAACATCTGATATGGTACAGTAAATTCACATCAAATTAGAGTTAAATGATCATAGATTATCTTAGTAGGGATTTGGAAGATGTAAAACATATTCTCTGGAAAAATAAGTTAGGATTTACAAAACTTGTTCAAATAAACATGATTTCAGTAAAAAATAGAACATGTAATGCAAGTAGAGAACAAAAGTAACAAGAAAAAAAAAACCAGATTCACATTTATTCTGTGATTTAAGTCCCATTCCCATTGCCTTAACACTATTTTTTATTTGAGGGTACTACTAAAGTTTTTATATGATGGGCTATTTGTGTGACCCATTGGATGCTCTGATCATTCACACCTTCTGATGGGTCACAAAGTTACTTCCCTCTTATTCCTTCATGTTAAGTCATTTAGGTATCTATTGTCTTTTTATTTATTGTCCTATGCTTTGTAATAATCCCTTTCGAATTTCTTTCATGAGTACCTTAGTATTGATAAAATCTTTTAGCTTTTCTTTTCAGTGAAGCTCCTTATTCTTCTGTCCTGAACATTTATCTTGCTGGGTAAATGATTGAAAATCTTTTTCTTTATGTACTTTATATTGCTCCTTCCTTTCCTGTGTTAATAGTATTCCTACTTAAAAGTCTGCTGACAGACTGATTGGTGTTCTCTTCCAGGTTAGTCTTTTCTCTCTTGATTTCTTAAGGTTTTATGGCTTTGCCACTAGTTTTCAATAGCTTTATCATTATGTGTCATTGTGAGCGTCTGTCTGGTATTATTTGTTTGGAAATATTTAGGCCACTTGGATCACAGCATCTAGTCCATTTCTCAAATTGAGACGTTTTCCAGTTATTTCTCTAAATAAGATTTTTATGTTTTTCTCTTCCTGTTCTTCTAGGACCCCTATGATTATGATGTTTTTCCCTTTAAGTTGTTCCAGAAGACTTCTGCACTATTTTCACTTTTAATTCTTTTTTCTCTATGTTGTTTTTTGTGTGATTTCTGGCATTGTATTTTTTTACCTCATTAATTATCTCCATTGTTTTTTCCATCAAGACACCAAATTATATTTTTCAAATCAGCAATAGTGTTTCTTAACTTCATTATTTCTGAATGTAGCTTCCTCATATTTTCCTTATCTTCATATAAGAAGATAAGTTTTATAACCACTGCCATCTTTCAACTTACACAAGCATTGCTGTAATAGTTCCTCTGTCATATACCATCACTCTTCTGAGACAGAGACCCTGACAGGAAAGTTTTGCTCTGGTGTTTGTGATGTGTTCTTTTGTCTCCTCATTTTTAACTTTTTGTGGATTTTAATGGAATAGATTTTCAGAGTCTTACTTCTGTTCCTATTGAAATAATCCTAGGACAAATATTTGTGAGGTATAATAGTATGAAGGAGGACCAGAGCAGTAGTTCATGAAAGGAAGATCTCAAATAGACTCAGGAATCTGAAATTCTTACTGTGCTATGGGTATTAGCATTGTATGATAAGGAGTCATAGTGATCCCCTCCTCTAGGTCAGCTCTGTGGTGTTATGGGCACTTATCATCATATGGTCACTTCCACTCAGATTCAAGACAATTTAAACACCAGATACACTGTTGGCCATTGATCATAGTTAGTATGGGGTCACAGAATGGGGGTTGTTATCTTTCCTTTGCCACACAATCTTATCCTTAGATTACTGATCTTGCTATTATTAGTAGCTTTTTGAATTTTGATTTGTTTAAGCATCTCTGCTTTGGTTTTAGCTTTTAAGTGTATTGCAGAGGCCTTTTGAATATCTCAACCTGGACTTTCATTAAGCCTCTTCTATATGGAAACTCAGGTGTTCTCACCTGATATTGATTTTGAATGCTACACAACTGAAATCTATATGTAGTTATAGAATAATATTTCAGTTATATATCAAAAATAAACTCAAAAAAAGGAATGACCAGGAAATGACCAGAAAATAACACTTTACTTTCAAAGGAATAATAATGATATCTAACTTCCCAATATAACAACAAAAAAAATTGAATATTTAAAAGTGTTCCAAACTAGAAATGTAAAACAAAAGATATAGCCCTTCAAAAATGAAGGTTAAATAAGGGCATTTTCAAAGAAATAAAATGCTAGATTTCACTGTTAGTTTATATGTGTTAGAACAAAAACCAAAGATTTTTCCTTATTATTTTATGTTAGTGAGAAGGCAGACCATCCTAGAAGGAAATATGAAAGTAAATAAAAGTCTGAATAACTGTATAACAATGGAGCTATATCTTGACAATTAACTGCATAAAATAAACAACAGTTCTGTACATGTATGCACATTATACTTGCAATGCATTTTTAATGCACAAAATAACATTACAAAAGAAAAAGGGTCTAAAGGGCATAAAATTTCTGTGTTCCTAACATGGTTTCTAAAACATTAATGATGCACAAAGTAATCTCAAGGGTACCAACTAGAATCAGCAGAAAAAAAAATATTTTCTCTATAAACTTATATCAGAAAAAATATTTTAGTACTCCAATGAAAACGGAAGAACTTAAAATGGAGGACAAATTAATGAAAGCTTTAGCTTACAGATATAAATCTACATGCAGTATATTCAGAAGGTATGATTGTTTCATGAAATCCATCTGGTCATAATACACTTACTGACTTGAAACTAACAATAATTAGCATGATATGGATGTCACAGCAATCATATTCACAAAGTCTTTTTTTTCCCTATAAAGTTTTAAAGCCTGTTACTAAAAGAATATATTTTAAATTCTATGAACTATTAGTCTTCAGAATTACCGCTATATTAGTATAACAGAACACCAACTGTGGAAATAAGGAATATTGTTACAAGTTGAAGTATTGAAAAAGCTAACTTGGAGGATCTGGACTTTGAAGTTTAACAGTCCCAGAGGGCATTAATATATTGCAAAACAAGGTATCTTAGAAAATTAGTTTTGGATGGAACTTCAGGATTAAAGTCCACTTTTCCTTCACTTGAGGCTAAGAAGTTCAAATAAATTGTCCAAAATCACAAAACTAAATAATAAAATAGAACTTTTAGGAACTGATGTTCTTAAGATTTATTTTAAATCTTAGAAAATAAATTGTTATGCAATAACATATAAGGAATATTTCCATTAAAATTTAATAAAACTTTGATTTCCAGTCAAATTATTAGACTGGACACAATTGCTACTTAAATGAGGTCAATTAGGAACATTTCTTAAATTTAAGAATATTTTCAAAGAACATAAGTAGAATTAAATATTTTTATTATATTCTAAATATATACACACCCAACCAGCTTTTCTCAATTAGAGTTTCAGGTGAAAATTCTTTCCCTTACAATATTGTGATACATCCTGCTATTTTCTATTCTGTCATATTTTGTTGTATAGAGAGATACTTTTTGTATTGCACTAATTTCATTATAGGGCTGCTGGCTTTGCAAGATGCAATTTAAGAAACAATGCTTCATATATCACCATTTCTCAAATTGTTTCCAGTATGCAACATGTCTTATTTGTTTGTTTCTTAGTTTTGTTTTAGATAACATAAATAATAAGTTACAAAATTTAATGTGTGGAAACAAAATAACTTTCATAAAAAAGTAGAAATTATAACCTGTAGAACTAGTTATGAATATAACTTACCTCTGTAGGGCACATAATTGCAGGGTTGGGGTTTAACATTTTGATACAAATATATGTACGAATGCATGTATGAATATTTGGACTTTATGTGTATAGCAGTCATATTTCTTAATTTCAAATAAGAGATGGTACTACTGTTGTGAAAAGCTAAATAACTAGATTTTTCAATAGTCTTACCCATTGAAATATACATATATATATATATATTACATTCAATCAATAATGATAATATGCAGAACTGGTTATTCTTAGAAAAAATGTTTGTAGAGAAGAATTTTTCACACTCTTTCCTTTTTTAAAAAAAGAAAACTCATTAATCAATGCTTAATTTTTCTGTGTAAATTACACTAACACAAGAAAAAGGGCATTTATTAAATTGTAAGAAATTACTAAAAGTCTAATTACGAGGTATTTCCAAAATGTCATTTAGATAAGTCCTCCACATTATGAATCAAAGCACAAAAATCTAAATATTATTGACCTTTACAATGGCAACAAAAATCCTGGAACTAGAGTTATAAGGGTAGTTTTAAAAAACATTTGCTTTGAAATGATATTTTTATAACATTTGCATGAAATGATATTTTTGTGATTTATATAGCTAACCTCATTAGTTTGTCATTTTATCTCTTTGATGTATTTTTATATATTTTTGAAATAATGCTTGTTTAATGAACTGTAAAATGATGAATCTCTGCTAAAATGAAACTCAGAAAATAATACAATTAATTTAATTTTCCTTCAACTATGTTATATGATTAAAGTTATACAATGTGGCCCTGGAATTTATAGCAACATGATAAGGTGGGGATTCTATACTTCCAAACTACAGACAACAATGTAAAACAATGTTACTTTAAAAAAATAATAAACATGAGGGCTCATTCCTTATCAATTAAGTTTTTTTACATTGTCTATCTTTATAATATTGACTGGGAAGATAGTTCTATAGATAACTGTCAGTACCTCACTCTAACCAAGTTTTTGGGCAATTTCAGACACCTCGCTATTCAATTTCCAAGAGAACATACTGTGATTGGTATGTTAACTTAAGAAATTGGAATAATAGATACAATCTTCAAGGAATTCTGCATGGTTCTTATTAAGCCAAGCATGTAAAGAAATACCTTAATGATTTTGAGTGAATACAGGTAATGTACTTTTTTTAAGCTGAATCATTTAGTATATCATTGTAATTTTTTATTTTTTAGCTGAAGGTTATAGCATCGCATTGCTGAATGCAAATGTCACTGGATATTTGCAAGTCTGAAGGATAACAATCCTGAGGCAGAAACCCAGTGTTCTGTGAATAAGAGACTACAGTAACACGTTTAATATTTTCACCTGTATTAACCAGAAACACCAACAATCACTGGGTTAATTGCTAATAAAATGAATTGTTCCATGTAAAGATTGAATTCAAAGATATATAATTTCTAATACCACTAATATCAATTATTCAACAATATCATTCTTCCAGAGTTTTTCAATCTTTTCTCTTAAACATTTTCAATTTTTTTGAGAATTTTTCTCATTCTTCATCCTTCATGGTAACAAATTGGACTAATGAAATCCCAGCATTAAACCCTGAGAAGAGAAAAAAGGAAAACAGTAAGAAAAGAGTATATATCTGACCCTTCTCTCCATTTTTCATAATTATTTACTTTTACAATAAAGCTTACAACAGATATCTCTATAATTGACCAGAATTTTGTCGCCTATACTATTTTAACTTATCACCACTAGGATTAACATTTTATGACTGGTTTAGATTAATGAAAGTTCACCCCCTAAGATTTAGAAAAGATGAATATCTCTTGAAGTCTAAGGACCTAAAGCCGAATGCGATGAATAGTCCATCAAGATGACAAAAATGATGGTTACAATGCAAGCATCCGGGGACTACCTCTCATGAAGTATAACCAATTATTTGGATAGATGACATAGAATTTTGGAGATTATCAAGATATTCTATAATGCGTGTATGCTATCTTAATTCGTAATTTGTTGAAGAAGTAATTACTCAAAACAATCCTTTGCTTTAGGTTATGGTTGTTATTAACAAATAAAATATTTAATCTTTTTCTTTGACTTGGTTCAGGAGTAACTTAATTTTGAAAAATTTGAGATTATACTTATACTTAGTTTTTCTCAATTATCACATAGAATGATTATTTAAAATTGGTGCTAGCAATGTTATGAAGTATTTATGAATACACCATCAAAATATATCTTTAATGGTACTAATGATCATTTATTATTAAAAAATGCTAATCTGTGTTCAAGAGTACCCTGAACTTGTTTTAGATATTAAATGCTGGAAACCAGTATAATTGTGTAGATATCATTAATTTGGCAGTCTCAATTTTCATTCTCTATCTCGTTTAATTCTTAGAAGCAAATAAAAATCCAATTCAAGTCTTCATACCCTTGCCTCTCTTGTAGGTAAGGTTCTGTCTAAAGATGCAAGCAGAAATTATTTGGTGGAAATTACCTTCTTGAATTGGGAAATTCAAGCAGAGAATTTTTAAGTGTATTTTGAAAAACCTTTTCTTTTTTTCATGTTAAATGCATCCCTGGATGCTAAAACACCCACGATTGTGTTAGAAGAGATCTGTGAAGAAAGAATACAGAGATGAGAAAGCAGAAAAATAAATGGGAACCAATGAGGAAGGAACCCTGTACAAACACTGTTGTTTCTTTGTGAAGATATTTTTTGATGCTGATAAAACAAAACAAACAAATAAACAAACAAAAACTCTACACTTTGTTGTTTCTTATCTTTGGTTATAACAGATAAATGCAGTATTAGCTGTATTTCCTGTGACTCAATAGTTATGCACCATGAAACAATTTTTTGTTAGTAGCACAGATAGCAAGAGTGATAAATATTTCTGTAATCACATTACTTAAAATGCCAACAATAATCTTAAATCACAAGGTTATGGAAGAAAAAAAAGTTACATGCCACTGACATTTAGAATTTGCAAAGATTTCAGAACTTTAAATTTGAAAAAAAATATATTCATTATTTGTTTTGAACTATGAAATTGATACAAAGAAAACAAAATCACAAAATATACATTAGTTTTTCTCTATAAATTTTGGACCCAGTTGCTTTAAAGTTTTCTATAAGTAGGTCAATTGTTTTAAATAACCTCAATTATTCTAATAATATTTTATTAGTTGTTATATTTCATTCTAATAATTTTTAATATGAGCACAAAGAAAATATATCTTGAGCATCTTAATGATCTTTCAGTATATTACATAAATTACCATATATTTTGAACATTCAATATTTAATTGAATATAATATCTATACTTATTGTATTAAAATTTTGTTTTGATCATAATAGACTTCCGAATCTAAATTTCCTATTACTAAATATTTATATGTGGTTGAAAGTTTTGTTCTCATGCATAATATTAGGAAGGGTAAATTTGTTTATAAATATTTGATTATACAATTATTTCCCAAGAATAATTTTCTAAAAGGCTAATTGGACCAAAAAGGCATGAGCAGTTATAATAATCTTACTATAGCGAGCCACATTGTTTTCTAGAAATGTATAATTTTGTAAATAGCTACTACACCCTAAACAGCTAACAGACTAAAATACCAAACATTATATTAGACAGTGTTTACAGATTTCTCAGTTTGATTAGACATCAATCTATAGATTAAAGATTTTAATTGAACCCCAAACAAAATAAATTCAAAGAAATCCATGCTACTTCATAATCAAAATAATGAGAAATGTTCAAGATGAAATACTGAAGGCAACCAGAAAAATGAGACACTCCTTATAGGGGAACAATGAATTGCATGACAATGAATGCTTATAAAAATCATGGATGACATGACACAATATTTTAACATTTTAAAGATAAAACTGTCAATATGGAAATAATAAACACATATTGTCAGAATGAAAGAGAAAATAGGCCCACAGCATGTTCAATAGGCATAGAAAGCAAATTTATGTCACAATTGTATATTTTTTTGAGTATTACCTCTGCTCCCTTCAAGATGAGCACCATCTTGTGTTGTCAACCTGCCAACATTAGCCTGTCACCAGGGGGCATATTGCCACCTCTCCACTAGCAAGTGTTATATAAATTTCAGTGTTGACTTTTCATATAGTTGTCCTTACATGAAAGAACAAAACTGTCTTTACACTCTGTACACATTCTGGGATGTTCGTTCTCATACTTTCCCTAGACATCTTTATCAATAATCTTATTTCCTTTTATCCAAGATCCTGTACTGTGTAGACATTTTTTTAATTCATGTCTTCTACCCAATGGATACAAACAAATATGCATTCTTAATATCACAATACAAAATAAAGCATCTCTCCTACTCCTTTCACCATTTAAAATTTTTTTCCTATTGATCATATAAATTTTCTCTTACATTGTTGTATGCTTCATGTTGTATACCCAATGTTCTCCCATCACTATAACACACATGAAGCATTATCATGATCTCCTGTGCTCATCCTTCCCCTGATTTCCCTCTCCCTTCCTCCTTCCCATTGTCTAGTTGCATACTTAAATCTGTTATCAGTTTGTTAGTTTTAACTTTTTTTTTGTCCTTTGTTTGTTTTCTCTATATTCCACATGTAAGTGAGACCATCCAGTATTCACATTCTCTTAGGCTCCTAAGCAACTTTACTTTGTGGAAACCTAACATTTATTATCTGAAATCACAATTTTATAGGATATTTTACCCACATTTTTTTGGAAATTAGTTATAATGCTTCTTTGTCATGTAGTAAACCTGGTATATTCTGATTTCAAACCTGGTATATTCTGGTTGGATGTTCCTGGAACAATCTTAATTAGTGATTCACATTGGAGTTATAATATATGTCACTACATTAAATTCTACTGCATTATGTCTAATCTTCACCACACTCTTAATAAAGATATTCTTGTTATTAAAAGTACCATTCAATCTTTTTTATCAGTTGGATTTACTGTCAGAGACTTCTAGGATCATATTTCTCTTATCCACAATAAAAGAAATTTTGAAAACAGTGGTAATTGCATGTACTCAGATGATCAGGACATGAAAAATTGGGTATCTCATTTGTAAAGTTAAACAAATTCATGAGTTAAAGAGTTGTTTATGAATTCTTGTTTTTCTAAATTTTTCTTATAAAATTAGTAACATTTCTGATGTTTTGCTAGTTTTAAATGTATGATTTTATTTACTAAATGGCTTTGTATTGTTTTCTAACCCTCTCATAATATGAATTGAGTTTTTATTATTTATTAGAATATTTTATGTAATAGTTCCATATTCTAAGTATATTTATTTTCTCGGTATTTTATGTTATTAATATTTAATTTAGTTATCATGATTTGACTATAAAAGTAAAGAAATATAACCATACATTCTTTACATTAGTTTCCTTTCTCTACTAAGTATTCACCCTTTGAAAAAGATTATCTTCTCTCCAATTATGATAACTATCATTTTCTAAGACTTCTAAAAATTTTATATCTAAAATATCGGATCTCATAATTATAGTACAGTCCCATTTGTCACATTCTTACCTCTTTCCAGTGTTTATTAAGAAGTAAACATAAGAAACAAGAGGACAACTGTATGGGTATAAAGAAAAAATATTGGTAATAAGAGAAATTTGAGCCTCTCACACAGCAACTACACCTGCGTCAAAAGTGGCTTAAACAGTTTCTTATATTGAGGATATATACAGAGACTCTGTCTTATCACAGATTGCTCTCTGAATGCTGACCAGACTCAGAAAAAAATATAATATATGTCATTTAAAACATCCGCCTTTGATTTTCTAATCTTGATAAATCCTTAGTTAAGTACTTTAGGGCAGAAAGAAGATACTAAGCCCAAGGCAGTATTTCTCACATATTCCCATGTTCATTCCAACTTGGAACTGTCTTTTAGCTATTTCTTGCCAATATGAGAGCAACTAGTTCTCTCTACTTATTAAAATATACTTTGTGTGGTTGCCTGTGGTTATAAAAATTACATAGCACCATGGTGGTTAATACTTACTGAATGCCAATTTCATGAACATATCAATCCAGAGGATAACCTTGAGTTAAATAGCTGTTCATTTCTGCATCATTTCATTTTGGTTCCATACTGCTAGGACACATATGAGCTGAGAAGTAGCCAGCAGGTACATTAAATATAATGTATCCTTTAAAAATTGTGTATGTAGCCAAACCAAATCTAAATGTGAAGCAGATATATCAAGGGTATGAAATAATACTAAATACCATCTCAGTGTTTATGAACATTCTGTAATGAGTTATAATCTGCTAGTGTAAAGTTTAAATAAGCTTCAAGAATTTTTGGTATGTTCCACATATGTCTATTGAGATTTAAGACAGTCAGTGGAATAAGAATGTAGTAAGAGACAAAAGTTTGGATTTAAATGACAAGGCTGAAATTAGAAATTCATTTCCTTGTTTCTCATAAGTCATGTTATTTGTTATAAAGGGAAGAGGATGATAAATTTTGGAGTTATCATTAATTATGCCAATTCCAATGTTGCCTATTTTTTTTTAATTTTTAAAGTTTTGCTTGTTTTTATTCTTTAAATCACAAATGTAGTAAATGATTTTTGCGATACCTCCCCCCATCCCTCAGGTGCCCCCTTCATTCTCTCACACCCCACTCTTTGTTGATTGCTAGTCTGTGTTGAATACATTAGTCTCTTTCTTTCCTGTAGTAGTGTTCTTTCATTGTAAGGGACTGTGTTCTTGAAACCAGGTGAGCCTTGATGGTAGGTTTTCAGTCTTAAGGCTGAGTTAGGAAGCCAGTCTATATTTATTTGTGGTCTTCCCATGCTTTCTTGTTGTAGGCTATCTTCTCCAATTCCATTTCTGTCATTTTTCTGCTTTACCTTATGGTTCTGGCATCAGATTTAGGGAATCTCACACCCTACCAGTGGCAGTGAAGAAGTTTCTCTGTGGATACAGGTATTTGTGATTGGCTGTTGTAGATTATCTTCTCTGCCTCAGTTTTCAGCTTTGTTGTGAGGTCAATGCCCCGTCTTTGGCTTTCTTTTCCTCTCCTGTAGTGTGGGGAGGGGCACCTTGCTCTCCTAATGGCATCTCTGAAATGAGGTCTTGGGTCTTCCAGGTGAGCACATAGATGTTCTTCATGATACCTTGTGTCTATAGATGCTTCTACTCTCTCACATGCATTCGTTTTTTTGATTGTCCATCTGATGTGTTTAGCTCAGGCTTATGGGCTGGATTTATACCTGGTCCCTCACCTGTTTTATGATAGGGTTTGCGTTATACATGCTCTTGCTCCTCCTGAAGATTATCAGGAGAGTGAAATGGAAAGGACATTCCACTCCACCCCGTACCTCCCTGCATGGGGGCGGGGCCCGGATGTCGGTGCATGTGTCATCCCAATGCCTCCTTGGACTGGGGGCTGGGAGAAAATGCCTCGGCTGATCCAGGCTGGAGATGACAGCCCTGTGCAACAACAATCTGCTGGTGGATGGGGCTAAAACCCCATCCTGGCCCCGTTCCCAGGCTCTCCAGGTTTGGGGGTTTTTAACCTGGGGTCATCTCTGCCTTTGCTCCCTGCTGGCTAGAGGTGGCAGGGGAGGAGCCTCAGGTCACATGAAGGCACCCCCAGGTGGGGAGCAGCTGGCCTGCACTCCACTCTACCCTCTATACCAGAGGATACTACCTTACTGAGGTCTCCCATCCAAGCGCAGCATGTTGCCTATTTTAAATCATTATTGTGTGATAAAATTATTCTTGATTTCATCTGTCTATATCTATCCATCTGTCATCAATCCATACCCCTTTCACCTATCAGTAGCAGTTTCTAACAGGTATAACCAATGGCAAAGAACTATAAATACAGAATGTGTAAAATTTGATGAGTTTTTATACATGCAAACTCCCAAAATACCATCATCTCAGCTAAGATAATAGATATATCCAATATCTCACAGTTTCATTATATTAATTTGGTGTTTATTGTTTGATTTTGTGTGTTAGATGGGAATATTGAACATGAAGTCAACCTATTCAATTTCTAAAAGAACAATTCCATATTGTTAGCTACAGGAAATGTTATGTATAATAGATTACCTATTAATAAGGAATTATTATTAATAAGTACAACTTACTATCAACCATAACTGAAGCTTCATGTTCATTAAATAATACTGTTGATTTTACATACTACCCAGTCCTGGAAGTCATTTTTATAACTCTGATCATTTCATATGTCTCATATAAGTGGAATCATGCAGTGTTTGTTCCTTTGTGACTGGCTTATTTTACTTTGCATGTCTTCTGGTTTATCCATATTATTGTAAATGGTAAATTTACTTCTTTTTAAAACTCTGTAAGAAGACAGCTTTATATATAAAACACATTTTCTTTATTCATACATTTGTCAATGAAACCATTTATTTCTATATCTTGCCTCTCTAATTTTCTATAATCCCTCTCTTTCTAATAATCATGAAACCAATGTAATTTGAAGTTATCCATTTAACTCCAACATCTATGCTTCCCCAGGAATATAACTTAATTGTATGTCCACAAATGTTATTGACATTTGATACAAGAAATGGTCACACAAAACCAATTTTTATTCCTTATGTAATTGTTCCTGAAGATATTGCAAAACATCCTTCACAGAGAAATCAATGTCCTTAGCATTTAGAAAAAAAAAAAATGTCCTTAGCATCTAGAAAAAGATTTTCTCTTAAAAAATAATTATAAAAACTTGACTCTCCACTATTTTCCCTTGTATTGTAATTTGGTTTTAATTAACACAAAAGGATTTGATCACTTCTTGCAATTTTTGCTTCCAGTTTTACATATACTCAATTTTATATTGTATTCAAAAGATAAATATATTATTATTTATTTTTCACTGAGTAAACAATAGTTTGCAACAATGTACATAATTTAGTATAGATTTACAGTTTTTTAAGATTATGTTACTGCACTAAACTTATCTCAAAATATCCATAATTCTCCACCATAGATAACATGAACTGTTCACCCTTTTGTACTCCACACTTTACACCCTCCCACTAGTAGCCTCAAATTTACACTTAAACATTTCTTATTCTATAAACATTTCTTTAATCAACTGAGATAACTGATAAAAACTAAGGTGTTATTCTATAACCCTTAAATGTAGTATATGTTGCCTATATTTAAGGGTTACTTGACTGCTAAATGAATGGTGAGATCTTTGCCAGAATAGAATATCTTAAATTTTATCCAAGTAAGATAAAATAAGTATTAACAATGAAATTAGATCTTAGAATTTAAGTCCTCCAGGATATTTTGTAAATCTGTGCAATTAATTTTGTTTAGAAGCTTTTTTGCTTTATGCTGAATACAAAATTTGAAACTTTCAAGGTTCAGTAGCTAAACCTTGAGGGTAGTAACATATGCAGTCAATGCTTACTGTGCAGTTGTATTATGGGTTTTTTCTTTTTTTTTTCTTTTTTAGATCTCCATTTTTCTCTAGGGTATTTTTTGATTGAGATATGTTTCTGATTTTAAAAATACTTTGCGATTGAAGAAAACCAAGTGCTACATAAATGGCTCTGCTTTGAACCCAATAACAAAATTAGCTATTAAATTAAATAATATATTTGAAAGAAAAATTAAGACTGTCAGCAGGAGAAGATTGCTTTTCCAAGACTCTTCAGTCCTGAAAAGAATTATTGGATAATATCCTAATTATCTTGACCAGTGCTAGTCTTGATTACATTTAAAGTGAATCAACTTAATTCTCAACATTTTAATGACACTTGTTCCTCTCATGCCTGCAAAAAAATAGTACAAATAAGAGTAAATGTTTGTGATTTTTTAAAGAAAAAAAGAGACACTCACTGGTAAGTTGTTTCTAGTAGTGAAACTCATTTCTTTAATATTTGGGATTTATTCTAGGATATTGCTAGTATGTTCAGTTAAAAAAAAAAAGGTTATGCTGTTATGAATAAAGAAGACCATTCCAGAGTGTTATTTTTTTTTTCTTTATGATTTGAGTGGGAAGCACACAGAGTCCAACAATTCTCTTTCAAAGATGTTGTGATACTTCAGAGTAACACCAAGTTATTTGTAAAATAGATACCATGGTTCATCAAACTGATTTCTTTACCTATTATCCAGTACACTTTGCTTTTATTATCAAAACACACAAATAATTATCCCACAGTTTTTGCTTCAACCACATAATGAATAGCTCAATAGTTATCATAGTTGAGTGACTCTCAACTAGTCAGAGCCAATCCTAGGTAATCCTAAATTTTAGTGATTGATTATCATAAGAAATTAGATGAAAGCAAAACAGCAACTGGTATGTCCAGCTATGGACACATGGAGTATACTGGCCTAAATAGTTGGTAGAATATAGCTTTATTCCCCAAATTATGGCTGTAGTTTTTGCTGGGAGGCATCTTGTTTCGAGTGGGAATGGGCTAAAAACAAAGATAGCATTTAGAAACAAGTGAATCCATGAGAATCATAAAGAAATGAACCCAGGAATTTCTGCAAAGACATAGAACTATTAGGATAAATCTATTGATGTTTCATATACACTCATGCACACACACTCTCACACATATTTACATGTATCATACACATATATATATATAATATATATACATATGCAAAAAGAAAGAGTTCTGTTTTTGAATTTTTTAAAGAATTTTGGACTGGAAAATTCAAAATCTGCAATAGATGAGGTAGAGTTCCAGGGAATTGACCTTGTAATCTTGTGTCCTAAGATTGTATCAGAACAGAATTTCTTCCTCTCCTGCAGACATCAGTCTTTTAAGGTATTCAGGTGGTAAAATAAGACCTACTCACTTTACTCAAAGTCTACTGACTTCAAAATGAACACTTTGAAAAGATACCTTCATGGTAATAACTGGCCTGGTATCTGATCATGCCGTAAGTATCATTACTTAGCTAACTTAACACATAAAATTAGATATTACAATATTTTAAAGTTAATTTGGTTGAAAATTTTTTTAATACTTCCAAAGTGTTCTAATTAATACCATGGACAAGTAGTAGAGGATATGAAGAAACAAACCAGACTACATTTTTATGAACAAATATGAGAGATAAAAAAGTTGATTGGTAATTTTCATAATATTCCATCATTATATATCTATGAACTTTACAAAACCATAGAAATATTTTACAATTACTGTGCAGCTATAACATTTTTACTTTTTCATTTAAACTAATATAAGATAAACAATATTCCATTGCTTATATTACACATATGTAATTCTAGTCACTTAAGAGGGGAACTGTTTCAATTAATGTTGATATTTACCTCTCATATTAAAACTCATAAATTTTATATACTTTAATTTGGAAAGAAGATAGGTATAAGTAAGTGAGATTTAATCCACTAGACCTTTATTTAATATATGTCTTTTTGTCATTTTTTAATTTAAAATTATGCACACTCAATGGGAGAACAGTAAACCTGACTCAATTTTTGGGGGAAATAGCCAAGCATAACTTGATATCAGAAATCTGGCCTAACTGCCAAAAGGACTATTTTTCCTTTTGACTCTATAATTTTATAATAGTGTATTATAATAGTGTACTATAATAATAATAAACTTATAATAAGTTTCTATCTCTTGAATATGAATCTGGTCTAAGGAATGGAATGATTAGTGTCTACTTTATCATCATAATTTGCTATATTTAATTAAAATGTTTTTATGTGTGTACATTAACATATATATTTATCTCTGATTTTTCAAATTCCTGAATGAATTTCTTTTAATCACTATTATAAATATCTATTTAACCACCAAAAATCTATAGGATTAAATTTTTCTTTCAATTCAAATTCCATCAAAGGACCTAAAATAGAATGCTATTATAAAGTATATAGAATGGTCCACATTCAAATATTTCTCTGTGTATACTTGAACAAAAGTGAGAAGTGCTTTTAAAAAGCAACAGCTGCAAGAAGTTGGATTTTCATCTACAGTTTCCTGTGCTGTCCATTAAAACCAGTAAATTCTACTGTAAGACATAATACTTAAAAATATTATTTGAAGTTCTACACCCTACATTTGCTCTGTCTTTAAAAAAACAGAGGTGCAAACTAAGTTCCTTATCTGGATGAATACTCAAGGGCTTTTTCATTAGCCAGGGTCTTCTAAAGATAGAAGGAATAAAGACTATGCTATGATATATCACACACAAATTATTCAAGTCTGACATAATAGGTCAGGGCAAAAATATGACTTTTTCTGCTGTGGATGAATTTAAATCACAGCAACTTTAATTATTACGAGAAATATCTTAATTAAGAAATATGAATGAGAGGGGAAGAAATCTGAATAGACTTAAATCCTTTTAAAGGTTACATAGTATTGGCATAACTAAAGTAATCATAGGTCAATTGTGATTATTTAACTTTTCCTGAACTAAATATTCTACAGAGAAAGAAGGTTCTTGTTTGTAAGCTATCTTCTTTGCCTAAATAAAAATTCTGTGCTACAAATTTCTCACAAATGCTGACTCCTTAGTATTTTAATGTTTGACCATTCACCATTTGCCACATTTATTCTTAGTTCTATAATATAAGCAATCCTCATTTTGCAGTTGAATTAATTTGAAGTTAAATGACATGTCCTAGATGAAGTACCAAGTAGAAAAAGCTATAAAATTAGATTTTTGTATCCCAAGGCCAACATTTGAGAAGGCATTTTTTTTTTATTTTTGAACTTCCTTTGTATTTACTAAAGTGCTAGACAAGTCATAAAGTGTCAGTCATGTAGTACAATCTAATCAGTGATTTTTAACCTTGGTCTATGTGCTTTTAGTAATATCAAAATAAAATAATTCAGAATGCAGATGTCTCAAACTAAAACTTATGCTTTCACTTTTTTTTAATTTTATAAATCTTATTGAGGTAACATTGGTTCAGATACTGTATAAGATCCAGAAACATAAGATGCCACCTTTCAGATTTCTCTTAGAACACCAGAATTTTCCTTTAGAATTTTTAGGTGGTCCGTGTGCTTCATTACATAAGGGAACATGTTCATTCAGCACAGTAGCACTTCACTAGTCAGGTCAGCTTTATAACAGCCAGAATGCAAAGTGCTTTGCTAAGTGGGATTGAAGGAGGTGTCACAATGTTTCCACTTTCCTCTCCTTAAAACATTACTAATTTCAATGAAAAAACAGATATAGCAAATTTGGGAAAGATATTTTTCCCAGATCAATAATTCCTGCATGAAATTAAAAGATAACATTTACTCAAATATCTTCTTTCCTGGTGTGTGTGTGTGTGTGTGTGCATGTGTGTGTACAAACATATGTGTAAATACATATATGTGTATGTAGATATATATGATAAACCATAGATTAAACACTGAATTTGGTCATTCAAAACCCCCAAAGAAAAACAGTTTTCTGTTTGCTGGATAGGCTTATAGAAACTAAGATAAGGAATGCCCTTGGTTTAAACTTTGGAATCCAACTACGGGAATTGAACCTGCAAAGATGATTCTGAGTTCATACTTAATTTTCTCCTAGAAATTACATTACCAGCAGCACAGACAGAGAAAGAACAAAACAGTCAGAAACAGAATTATTGTTGCATAAGGGTATGTGGAAATATATCTCAGAACATATCAGATCCTCCTGCAATCAAATTAGAATATGCAATCAAATTAGAATGCTTGTGATGGGGATGGGTCAATACAGGGAGAAATCAGAAAGGATAGTTCCAATATCCCCTGCACTCAGCACTAATCTCTACTCTCACATGTGGAAACATGTTAAAGTTTTAAAATAGGAAAACAATTACATTTATTACTATTCTTATTAATATTGACCTACTAGAAAATTCTCTCAGTCCCTAAGAGAAACCTACATACCTACAATCTTACCTGAAATGTCCTGAAGTATAATACTGGCTGCCCACACATGGGAAGACAAATCATAAGTCCTGACTAAAACTTCTTTCTGTTTCCACTCTTGACTGACACTTAAAGTCAGTAATAAAATGTAATAACTTTTCAAAGGTTCTACTACACATCTTGTTGAAACATCTACTAGATGTCTACTAGACATCTTGAAGGGAACATCTAGATATCTTCCCTTCATGTTTTTTTGTTATCTTCTTTTGTTCCCTAACTAGTGTCACTTTAAACAGGTTTGATTTTACATAATTGTCACATACAGTTTTTGACAAGCACCCTGGAGACCTTTACTACTGAGTGAGCTCTGGAATAGGCCAAATAACAACAAACTGAGAAGAGAGTTTTCAGTACAAACTGACAAAGAGTTTATCCCAGGCTTCTTGTTGAAACAATTTTTGTTGACACAATACTGAGGACCTATAAACCCAGTTAGTCCCTTTCAGAATTTTTTTCAGTGACTAATAATATCTAATAAACATATATGAAAATTATCAAGTTCATTATAAAATCTATTTGAAAATGCAAATATCAAATATAATCAGGTAATTTTAGTATAATGGAATGGAAAAAAGTCCAACTTCTAGAAAAGAATAAATATAGGAAAATTGCTCTACTGGATAGCAAAACAATATTTTTCTTTAGTAAGACATTAGTGCTCATGGATTGACAATTAAATCACTGATTACTAGAGCAGATATCTCAAACCTACACATACATTGGACACTTACTATATGACAGAAGTCATGCTGTAGGCATAAATAAGAGATTTTTATTTACAGTTTGTGTTACTGGGATTAGAGATATTCCAATAAAAATAGACATATATATATATATACAAAAGGAAAAAAAACATAAATCTTCAAAATTTGCAAAGATAAGAATTTTCAAAAGATTCAACAAACCTTCTGAAAAAAAGTTCAACCCAATAATTTTTAACTAAGCACAGTCTATAGCCACAGTGATTTTAGATTATCTATAACAGAGGATAAATTTTAAAATTCTGAAAAAAAAAAAAAACAAGTATGTGGAGTAACAAAAAAGTAAATATACTGTTGCTCAGAATCTAAATGTTCAACCATATAGGAAATATTTGATCTTATGCAGTTAAGAAAGTAATGACCTTATGATTTAGAAATTCTGTTACTAAATGTGCACCCATAAATTCTCCAGGATACATGTACAAAATGTATTTAACTACTACTTGTAAAAGGTTTAAATTAGAAGTGATGAGTAACTCCAACAATATTAAATGGATACATTGCAAAATATAAAATATGTTATATAGTAAAAAATTGAAGACTATAGTAATATGCATTAACATTATTGCACTTTAGAGATATATGTGAATAAAAGGATTGTCAAAAAAGAATGTAAATGACCCCGTTCATTAAACATTTTAAAACAGAAAAGCATCTGTTTTGTTTAAGGATTGATTTATAACAGTAAAAATCATTTAAGAATTCATTTATAACAGTAAAAATATATTAAAATTTTGATAGTCATTACCTTAAAATGTTGGAAATTATTTAGTGTAGGAAAAGGGGTGAAAGAGGTGAATATTTAGGGGCACAAAAGTAGTATTCAATATTTTAATTTTGGCCATGTGAGTGAGTACATGGACAATCACTAATCCTTACATAGAAATTTTATGCATATGTGATTTTACTATGTATGTTACATACAATAACAAACGTGTTAAAAATGAAGTGGGAAAAATAAGTTTGTAAATTAGCTGACATGTACTCAAAGTGTAATAATGTGAACAATAAGATGAAATAAGTATTTTAAGGTTATTTCTTGATGGGAAAAGCAGAATGTACATAACAATACATAGTTCCAGTGACTTAACAAACAACAAGAGCTGTTTTTTTTTACAGAATCAGTTTTATTACAATTATTTCCTAAATTGGCAGCTGCTCCTGAATTTGTATCACTACCTGCTATCTTTCCTCTGTTCACATTTTTTATCCAGAAATCTTAACTTGCGTCACCTCAATCTTCTCCAGCATCTCTTTTTCACCTGTGAAGTGGCTATTTCAAACTTTATCACTTTCTTTTGTCTTACCAACTTCTGTCATTTTAAATCTATTTTCAAGCATGTCCAGTGATCCTTAAAATACTTTTTTTGACTTATTTACTCTTTACATTTATTCTTCACATTTTGTCTTTTCACTTATATATACTTAGAGTGAATATTCTTTTCCTGCTCTCTCTCTGTTTTCCCCTGACTTACTCTAAATTGGTTTTGTCTGAGACCACACATATAACATGTCCACCGAGGCTTTCAAAATCATCAATCTCCAAAACCCTCTCTAAATTGTGAATATCATGATGAGTCAGTTTTCCCAGCATTTAGCCTTCTTCTGCATATGAGTTGTTAACTCATTTGTGGCATATTTTTGTATTTTATATAAAACCCCTCCCTCTATACTTTTTATTAGAGTGAGAAGCCCACCATTGCTCTACCTTAAAATCATCTCAATTCTCCTCACTATACCTTTTCCTGTGTTAGTAAACATACCTTTGGACTTTATCAATTATGGAGACTTATGCCACATAAATCCTTTTCTTGATTATATCTGTCCAGAAAATAAAAAAGTATTTTTCATTTTGTTCATTTTCTTCTTTTTATATTCCATACATAAGATGTACTGTAATTTTCCACTTCTTATTTTACCATAGCACTCTTATATTATAGACTGATTAAGCCATAAAATGGTTGAATAGAGTCATATCTATCAAGATACAGACTTTAGCTTCTTAAATTAGAGAAGATAGTGTACCATATGCCACAGTAACAGACAACCTCCAAATTTCAGTGGCAGTTTATAATCACTTAGCACTTACACACTAAGTTTCCAGAATGCTCTAGTTTAGGCATTGCTACATGATTTTTTTTTCTAGAAAACAATTTGACAGTGAAAAATCTCCATCTGGAATTTTGACATTCTTGTGACACAAAAAAAGTGACACAGTGGACAATAATCTGGTCCTTAAAGCGTTCTTCCTGACTTTCATCCCACTCATTTTTCATTGAATAAAACATGTCACACTGACTTCAACAGACTATGAAATTACAATTCAAACTAATGTAATAAAGTAATCTAAAACAAAAATAACTGGGAAAAGTCGACTTTCTTCCAGTACCAGGTTAAACAATCCATGTCTTCTGTAACTCATGGCTAATTAGGGCTACGGATTGGTTGTATTTTGTTTTCTAATAAGAGTATTGGAATCGTATACATGACAAAAATTGATCATTATATTCAGATTCCAGGAAGCAGAAAGGGTAAATGTAAAGAGCTGGGCGCAGAGTTGTGAGAATGAATGAACAAGAGAGATTGACATAGTCAAAGACTGCAGGCTAACAGAAGCATGGCTGGTAGCAACTTTAAGGTAAATTATTAGGCCTTTTATAAGGTTTAGGCAAGAAACAAAGAAAAGTGGCCAAGAGAATGTTTTATGACTAATTAGGGAAGACTAATAGCTAAGATACAATAAAATTTGGTTAAAACATTAGGTCCTGTGAGATAATGGCCAACAGGGGATTTATACATACATTTGTTGGTAACTCCTAAGGAATGTTCTTTAAGGTAAATATTGGAGGAATGGAGAAACTGCTCTTTGCTTTCCAGATGTCCATCATGTCAGTCCTGTCTTCAGTGTTCTGAAGTGAGGCAAGATAGTGAAATGAAGTTTTCCTCATTTCACAGCATTAGTCCAGTCCTGTCTCAGCTGGCAGCCTCTGACAGGTAAATTGGGGTTGGAGGAACATATTCTTCAGATCCAGACCTGGAAATAGTTTAAATCATATTTATTCACAGTTCAGTCATCTAAGGTTCATCCCAAAATTTTCATGAAAAGTTATTTATATGTGGATTGTAATTGCATTGAATCTCTATATGAAATTTCTGGGGAGACAATATATTTGTGATATTGAATCTTCCAAAGGAGCAATATGGCATATCTTTCCATTTGAATATATCAGTTTTCAAAAGAAAACAAGAAAGTTAGGCAGTTACCTAAGGATGACAGCAAGTGCCACTTCACTGACTTGAAAGAAGTTGAGAGTAAGTATGGAATCCCTTGCACTCCATATTCTTGGAGCTATTGTCTTGTATGCCCATCAGTTAGTTCCCTGCTGGACAAATGAGTATATAAGCAGGGAGCTCCTTACCAGGGCAAAGATCCTGATAGTGGAATATGTGTTGGGATGCCAAAGGAAAGATATTGAGCTAGATTAGCATCAGCTAACATCCCTTATTTGTAAAGATAAACAGAGTCAAATAGAGAGTGGAGAGGATAATATTTGATCACTCTGAACACTGAAGCCACCTGGACAATATCTCTTGCTCATTTGACCCTAATTTGTGCCAATCAGTGATGCCTTCTGTTATACACATTCTCATGCGTATGCTTACCTTAAGTGTCAGTCCACCTTTGAACTTTGTCCTTCACTTGATTGATTCTTAATAAATATAAGACTGCTCTTGATTCAGGGCTGCTGCACTTTGACCAGCCCTTCTTGAGGAAGTATTAGGGATCATTCTTTTTTGGCTTCTAATGTTCCAACCCATTTAGACTTTGTTCACTTATTATTTGCATCACCTGAAATTCTGTCTCCCAACAAGGCAACAAGTCTTTAGGTTGTTAATGTTTTCAGCTTTATGATACAATAATACATTTAGGCCAACTTTAAAGGTAAACTTGATTTAATTGGCATATGTAATTGCCAGAACCTGTAGTATCTTATATTGAATCTTCAATGACATGCCAAAGAACCTGAATGTCTTTAACTAGATAAGACAATGAGATTTATATCCAACTCATCATTTTAATATATATCCAGATGTTCACTTATTAAATAAACTATTTTTAAAGATATTTACCCTCACTAAGATTTTAAAAATGTATTTGCTTATTCTTCATAATAAAAACATCAATATTTAAAATATATAAATATACTCACTTTTTCAAATGTTCAATACATTGTATTGACATCAAAGTATAAAAATAAATTTATAATAAAATGATATTAATTAATGTTACTAACAGTTAACAATGGAGGTAACTATATCATTGTTTTTCTTAATAAAAACATCAAAGTCCCATGTAGATATATAACATAAAATTAGTCTGTTTCTACTTTTGCTAATTTCCTCATTGTTCTCATAATATCTTTTGCACTCTATGTTTTATTTTCTGATATTTTGTATCCTTGAAATAGCTACTCATTTTTAGAGTCCCAATGTTTTATCTTTCAAAAGTTTGAGTATAATCTCTTAAGTTATATTTTTATTTTTTAAGACATCTCAATATTGAAAATGGAATGTTTATTATTGTCTCTTTTAAACCTTTCAAAAAGAAAAACTTTGGTATATTATTTAGCTATATTTATAATTCCACATATTCTTATAAATCTGGAAATTGTGGTTTTGTTTCTAAATTGGCACATAAATTCATAATAGAAATTATATTTCTGAATGCTATTTCTTAAAGGAAATATAGTAAGATGATATCACTTATTCTCCACATAATGTTGCATATGAATGACAAATGTCCCACAAATCAATATTTTGATCATCTATTTATATCCGATAGCCCATTGCCATGGACAGTTTTCACAGAATGTAGTTTTGCTGATGTAGTACAGTTGTAACTAGAGCACACATCAGCATAAACACATTTACACTTTATCACAAAAATACTCAGTAATACATTCATTCCAGAGTCACTCCTCTAACTCTAAAAGATAAAACCCGCAGGGAATATTGTCTAAAGCATTCTGTCCCTTTCATACTCATTTACCCCCAAAACAAATTGAAAAGTGATGACATTAAGGCAGCTTTTCTATATTTAACAAGAAATAAAAGGTTCATTGAAAGTAATAAGGCTTTGAGTTTTTTTAATCTAATTGCCATCAGTGTGTAGAATTATTCTGAAAGGGAAACTATTCTGAAAGGGAAAATATATGTAGCTGAGAAGGAACAATAAAAGCTGTCAAGAAATATTGGAATATTTTCTACGATGGATTTTTCAGGGAGTATTCTTGTTATGTAAACAAATATAAATACAGTAGTTGCTCTGTGAAAACATCTAAATTCCAGAGATCAGAGTCCTAGATAATATCTTCCCATCAAAAAACAGGGGTTTTTTTTTGGTTTGTTTTTTGTTTTTTCAGGAATAATCAAGTATCCTCTCATTACTGGCTTCTAGAAAATATTTGAGAAAAGGATAACCAAAGATTTACAACTTTCTTCTAACCTCCTTTTTATATGCCAAATACAAAAAAAGTATTAAACAATGAGTGTTAATATAGGCAGGATGAAAATGTTCAATTTTTTTTCTCAATTATCTTTAAATGGATTTTTCTTGAGATGAAGGTCTTAATTGGTTTTCACTAATTCTTATAATAAAGTAATAACAAAGGATAACATTATTGTGTTCATCTTTTGTCTGATGCCATCTTATTTCTTTAAAAGAAAGGAAATTGCTTATTCATTAGAGTTCAGTAGAAAACTAAGTACAAGACAGATAGCTGTATAACAGGGCTGGTACTACCTTTCCTTGAAATCATGGAAAATATTTGGTCAAAGCTTTCATCTATAGAAATCTTTCAAAGTGGAAAAATGAAAAGTAAGGAGCATTAATTGCATATTCTCTATTTTCCACAATCAAACTGTATCAACTCTACTGAAGTCCCAGTTCTATGTTTTATATTTTTCTAATTCAAGTATTCTTTCGTGTTCTTCAGTAAGTTGATACTTAAACCATTCTTGTCTACTCATGTGAATAGGTTCTTTTACCTATTCAATTTCAAAACACAATTGTTTTATTAAAAAAGATCCTGAGATATTATATATTCTTTTACAAATATGTACATCAATATTCCCTTAGCCAATAAATGGAGAGAGCGTTTGAAAAAGTGAAAATGGTTTCTTTGTGGACAAAGTGAGGAGGGTAAGCGACTCATGTCTGAGAGACCACAGTCCTGCTCTTTGGAAGAGGGCAAGGGTATTTTATTATCCAGCATCACAAGGAGGCCATAAAAGAAAAGGAAGTGGGCAAGGGTCCACATGTCTTTGAGATGGAAGCATCTGGAGATTCAGGTTGGTACCAGCTTGATTTGTTAAACCCTGATGTTGTGCTCATCTGTTTCCAATATTTTTTCTCTGACCATTGTGAGAGGATAAGGCTGTTGATCAAACAAAAGTTGTTCACTTTAAAGAGTAGAGGTACTTATCTGATAAGACAGGAGGAGAGGCTTGACTTCTTGACACTGTATCAGTCTTTATGTTTTTATGGACAGGTATTTCTCTTGGTTAGCTTTTTCTCAGTGTATGTCTGTCATATTTTTGTGTCTCTTCACTGGTTACAGGCAAAAAAAATGTATCATGTGAAAAATCAGGAAAATAATGTATCACAAACCATTTATTAATAAAATAGTTCCCCAAAGGTGGGAGACTAGTGAGTAAGATACTGAAGAGACAGTTAGAGGACTTTGGGAAAGATCTAGTGTGGCATGCTCAAAGCCATATATAATTTAACAATGGAAAATAAAATAATTTAGCAACACAAGGCAATGAAGAATTCTGAGAATGCATAGGCTTTTTTTTACACTTAGAAATATCAATGTAGCAGTTTGTATGAGAATAGAAGAGAAGGAAAGGAAGCCAAAGAGTATTTAAGAAAGTTTATAGCAATTAAGGGAAAGGATTATGGAGACTTGAACAGTAGTGGCAGTAAAGATAGAGGAAAAATACATTTGATAGGATGTGTGGGTTATATAACTGGAAATCTTAATGGAGGTTGGTAATTGAATAAACATAAGAGATAAATGAGAGAGAAAATTGAAGATTAGTTTAAGACTAGGGTCTAAAGGGCCAGGTTTGCAATTCCTGTTTTAAGCCACTGAGTGAATTATATTTCCTTCTAAGAGTTTTATGAATTTAGACTTTATGTTTAAAAGTGAATTCAAAGTTATCAAAGGATGCAGGGAATTAATTTATCATCGTATCAAGAATTTCTTGATCAATACAAGCAAAATAACTGAAAAAAGCAATACTTACATACATAGTAATACTTTATATTTTTAAAATAATTTTAAATAAGTTAAAGTCAATTTAGAGTACTTAAAATAATTTCACACCCCCAAAAAATAAAAAAAATATATACTGTAATGTTTTTTAAATTGAACTCCCTTTCAGTTTTATCTATCATAAAATTAATAGCATTCATTATTTTTATTATGCTTCTTATAATCTGGTAATGGCATTGTATTAGCTTTTGTTTACTACTTTTGTGTGTATCTAGTGCCCTATAAGTACATTCAGATTCCCAAATAACTTAGTTTGTAATTTCGAAAATAAGAGGTGGTTTTAAAACCAGTAACATTAAGTAGTCATGTTAGGTTGATATTGATTCGGTCTAATAATTTTGGTTACTTTAATTTTTATATAGAAAACACAAGTACATATTTCAAAACATAAGCATATCTTCTGCAACAATTGAAAACCAGATTAGGTTTTCTAAAGAATCTTCCCACTGAAAAACAACTTAATCTTTAGAAAACATTCTTTTTTAAATTCCAAGTCATGTTAGAAAAAAAAAAAAAAAAACCTACTCTGAGCCTATTTACCCATGATATGATTTAAACTGGAACTCCAGACTTGTGACCTACAAACAAGGATAAATGAGAAATGGTGATATCCTTTAGGTAAAGGTAATACTAGCACTGCAACAGGAGCCTCTGCTTAGAGACTGGCATGGTGTGGAAACTGAACCTGATACTCCTATACTAACCAACTTTGAGGACACAAGAACAAATCATACTCATACTTAGAGAGCTTAAAATATGTGGAAAATATGTATCCTCTAAATTCTCACAGAATAGTTAAGAAAAAAATAAAAATAAAATTGATGCTTGTTTTTTAAATTTTACTAAAAGAGGTAAAATTATGTACTAGATTCTATTTTTAAACAATCCATATACCAATCACTTCTTAATTTCTGATATTACAACTTTCTGCTCTGAATGTGAAATATATGGCAACATATTCTCTTTTGAGTGAATAAAAATAATTTTATTAATGTTTTCTTTTTTCTGTTAGTTCCAAGTAACAAAATACTCAATAAATATATCAAATATTGTGAAATTCCTAATCTTGTCCTTTTGGGGTTATAGATGTTCTTTTTTTAGCATATCAGACCAGAATAAAGTCACTGAACAGAATCAGATCTTTGCTTGATCCTGTCAGACTATTAATCTGGAATTCTGTTCAAAAATCAACTCAACAAAATAATTGAAATTGTGCTAACAGTACACAATATATAGATATTAACAATTTCCTTGTCTTGACTTACTTAGGTAAAATTATGAATAAATGAATTAACTATTAGGCAATATTTATTTATTTTTAATTGATCATATATATTTTTTCTTACATCATTGTATACCCAGAAGTTCTCCCACCACCATATCACCCATGAGTCATCATCATGATCTCTGCAGTCATCCCTTCCCTGATTTTGGCCCTTCCCTCCCCTCCCTCACTGTATGCTTCAGTTCTATTAGGCTATCCTCACCCTTACTTTGAGAATATTTTTGTTTTAAACTGAATGGATTATTTTGTAGCTTAAATTTTTCTGTGACTTATTTTGCTACATCAAATTATAATAATGGGATATTATAACATTTATGCTTTCAATTTATAAAATCTTTCAATTTTCATAAAAATGCAAATTTTTATTTCATGTTTGTTCAGTTTGACCAAAGTCATTTTTCCTATAAATAGCAATGTAAACACATATTTATAGTCATCTACTTAAAATTTTGCTTTCTGATATATTTTTATATAAATATACTAAGTTATAAAATTATGTGATCATAGTCCTGGAGCCTTTAGTAGCACAATATAAAGCTGACCTTGATCTTTTTATGGTACATTTATACTCATTATCATTTCTATACCTCTTGCACCAATTTTACAATGCTTACAATGAATATTTAATAAAATATATTTGATTCAATGAAAGACCGACCATAGAATATTTTCTTTTTACCAACATGTGTTCTTTTAAAGCTATCATCTTATCCTTGGATACTAACTAGAAATATGGTAAATATAGACAGCAGTTTCAGCTCATGTCAGAAAATTATAGTCTGATCTTGACTGCCTTGCCCTATAGATTTCATACTTGTCTAGTGTCCAGAACTAGATAAATGGATTCTTTGAATATATGTCTTAAGTACCGTCAACTGTATCTATTTCCCTGACATTTGACTGACATAAGGAAAATACTTGGCCACACATTAACTAATTTTGAATAAGCTCATTAAAAACTCTGTAAGCCTATTTCTTCATGTGTTAAGTTGTGATATTAACATTACCTACCTTGGAGCTTGTGAAAATTAATCAAATTTTGTTACATATGACAGTGTTTAGAACAAAGTATGCACTTGATTGATGTTAGCTGCAATGCTACTTAAAATAAGAGTGGCAACTACGGTTGGGCAAATGCTTTAAGCTCAGCAGAGATAATCTAGAATATAGTAGTTACCATTCACCTTCCTTGGAATTTTCCTTGTCCTATACCCAACATCTAACATACAATTTTTTGCATCTCTGTGCATTGGTGACTTTGTTAGCAGGCAGAATGAGGGGTACTCCAAAACTTTCAAACCCACTTGCTCTAAATGGGTTCTGCCATCTGCAGTATCAAGTGCAAACACATTCTCAGTCTGAAAAGCTTCAATAAGAAAGAACTTTAGTATGACTAGTGTCCAAAAGAAAGAAAAAAAGAAAGAGAACATAGTTAAAATGCAGCACACAACGTTACCCATCTGTGCTCGTGGGTTAACGTCCAGTCAAATAGGGCTGGCTCAAAGCAGAAGCACCGAGGCCCAGAAGCTTTCAATAAGTCTAAGGCACCTTCCTGTGGGAAATATAAGAAAGGAAGAAGAGGCTTCCAGGCAAGTCTGGAAGGTAAAGAGCAAAATCAAACACAAAACAAGATAAAGGCTGCCTTGGTCAGGATCCCTGGGTTTCTCACTCACCCAACTCTCTTCCAATTGTCCGCTTTTATATCTTGGGGCAAGTACAAAGCTGAAAATAAGCAGGGCTTCTTTACTTCTTTCTTCTCCCTGTGCCTCCTCTTCTCCAAGCCTCCTTCTCCAAGTCCTCTTCCCTTCTGCTTCCCTCCTGCTCAGAAACACCATTCTTAGGTGAAGCAGGGGACATGGATTCACATGCTTTAGATGACGTTGTCGTACTTTTTTCTAAAATATGAAAGAATACTCTCTTTACATGCACTGAAAAGTCTTCAGAGCTGTGAAATTTATATCACTTCCTTTCACCAGCATTACCCAATGATTCTCTAGAGATGCTATATTAATCTCTCTATCTAAACATTTCACTCTGAAGTTAAATTCTGCAACTAGCTTTATTTTTCACAATTGATTGACTGGACAGCTAATTGACATTGCTTTACCCTACCGGTGTCTTTTACACATTTAAATAACCTATCTATTTGTTCTTGACTATCCTTGCCCCAGGATCAGTTTCTGTAAGAGCAAATGCTGACATAAAATACTCAAAATTTAACTGAGCTGAGAAGTCAAAGATTTTGTTAATCTACTTTGATTTAGGAAAAAAATAATAATAATTTATGGATGTGGACATAGTCTTTCACCATTTCATAAATAGCAATAACCTTATAAATCACTTCTTATAAGTGAAGAACAAGTTAAAATAACTGATTTAGGAACTCATACACAATTTAGAGGAGTGGCTGACATCCTCCTTTTATTTACTCTTGGGCTTTCTTATCACTTCTGCTTCCTAAATTTCCACAATCATTTATTGGGTAGGGCAATCTCACTCTCATTTGAATCAGAAGATTACACAAGGTATTGGAAGCTATCAGAGGGTTGAGGAAAGATGGAAAGTCAGAGAGTCATATATGTTATGAAGAAACGTAAGCACTTATTACTGTGATTGATAAACTGTCACCTTGGAAATCAAGTCGAAGGTAATTACCTCTATTATTTTTCAAGATAGGGAACCAAATTTAAGAAGTCAAATTTAACAAATTTTGAGTTACCAGTTAGAGAAGCTAGGAAAATCTGTATGAAATATTTTCCCTGGAAAACACATTTGACTTTAATGACTGCTCACTGGATGATAGAAAGTATTTAAATTTACCTAAGAAAAATGTTTTTTAATGACTTCATTTATTCTTTTTTTTTTTATAACTGTGAAATTGTCATGTAAAATCTTCAGAGATACTCCCAGGTGTGATGTTGAGAGGCAATTTCAGCAACTATTACAGAACTTCAAAATGTAATATAACCTGTTGTGCCTCACTGCTAAATCACATAATGGCATTTAGAAATTGTTCATACTGCCTGGCAAAAATGTCTCTCCATACACAATTACAGCAATGTGTATTTTTATTGTGACTTTTATGACATAAGAAAACATATCAAAATGTTCAGGAAACATTTTATGTGAATATCCATAACAAAATCATCAAGCAGAGCAAGAACTTTATGAACAAATAGTATACCTAATAAACATTACCTTTTCATGACATTGCTACTATAATATATACGTTATATTTAAGTCCTCTTAAAACTGTACAATAGAAATATATTCTCTGGTTAGGCAGTGAGACCACTTAGTGACATATTATTTCATATTTTCAGTGAAATAAATTGATAACATTCTTTTGGTATCCCAGACATAAAAGGGAAATTATCTATTATATCTTGTTATAGAAGCTATAAAATATGACAGACTACTTCAGTAAATTGCCTACCTTCATGTTATGTACACTTTATATTCTTAACTATAAAAAGAAGTTGTAAACAAATTCTTAAAATGCTTGAATAATGAAATTAAATCTTGCTATAAAGTAATATAAAATGTTTCATAATTTTATTTGTACAAATACAATAATCTGGAGAGAACTGTACATACATCAAAAAATGTTGAATTAATTGTCAGACATTTGTGTGTTAGAGTACAAAAACAGATTAGTTTTAGGGGAAAATATCTTCAAAGAAAGTAGTTTAAGAAATGAACACTCAAAGTACTGTAGGAGATGTGTGTATATGAAAATAAATAGATTTTCATTCTAAGTGTAACAGTTTGCTTCACATGTATACCATGATGTTTTGTACAAGTTTTTTTTTTCTTCTAGTTTTAATTACTAGTTTGTTTCTAATTTTACTTTATAAAATTTATGTTTTTCCAGTCTCCTTTATTGTCACTATTTTAAACAAGTACTTTGTTCTAAAATCCTTAATTCCTAAATAGAATATGTACAGTTGTTTTGTTTTAACTTGAATTTGTGCACAACTATCATCCTGACTTTCTTTTTGCATTCTTCTGCTCAAATCCACTAGCTACTTAACTACACATTTAAATAAAGTATATCCTCAGAAATTTGTAATAAAAATAAAATAGAAAATAATGTTTTTAACTGCTTATATGACTAATAATTACATTTATTATATTTTAATCTTTGATGTAAAATGTGTCTGCTTCTAAAATTTTAGGTTGAAAAATATGCTCTTTAAATGAATTACATGGAAAGGGAACAAAAAAATTCTATGGTTGATTTAATTTTCAGAAAACTTGACAATTGCTATAGTGGGGATCCTTAAGTTTGAATCTATGCAAAAGGCAAGTATGGAGATGTAATAAAGTTGCAGAAGTTTGGAAGTGTGGTGAGGTAAGAAAAGCCTACATTGTAAATGTTAGGCTCACTCCAAAGAGAAGAGAGTTGCACAGAAATGAATACATCAGCCTGCTATACATCAGCTGTTTTGCCATAAGACATTTGCTGAATTTTCAAGGATTATAAATCCTAATTATTGATTGGTGAGCAGTTCTCCAATGCCTCAAACAACTGTCCTTTTCAATATTTTTGTCTAGGTTTTCTACTTTTTTTGGCAGTAGCATTTTCTTTAACTGTCATTCTAGCGTGGAACCCTTGAGACCATAGATTATATATACATATATCTATATTGTATATAGATATATATAATATACATATATTATATAGATATACATGTCAGATATCTAACTTGCAACTCTGTAAGGTTCTCATGTTTACAGAAACATTTTTCCCAGTTATTATTTCAGTTTATCCCAACACAAAATAACTTATAATTATACTTTTTCCTATTATGTATCTAGCTCTCTTATCAACTTACATTATCTATAAACCTAGTTTTATATAAAGTTGCTACAGTAATAATGATCACTTTTACCTAACAGTAAAGTTTCTGTTATGTCCCAATTAAACAAGGTGTGAATTTAATGAGAAAAAATACATCTGTATATACAAACATACCAATAAATATCTCATACTAAATTATTCACTAAATTCTAACTTGAGTATTTTGATATGAATGTATTTGAATGTTGCTGCATATATACATATATTTGCATCTGTGGAAGTTAGTATGACTTGTATAATTAAGACAATGTTCTAAGTTAAATTATACCCCAACCAAATTTATATATTAAAGTGTTAACCTGCAATATTTCAGAACACAGTTCTATTTTAAACCTAATTGAGATGATTATCAACTTAATAAGAAGTTTTTATGGAGAATCATAAACCAGTATGCCTGGTGATATTGTAAACTGGAAAATTTTGTAAACAGACCTTCATACATGAAGAATAGCATGTGAAACTGAAGGTTTCTATAAACCAAAGATAGAGGACTGGAAAAGATCTTTTCTCATCCCCAAGTATAACCAACACTACTTAAAATTAGATTTATGACCTCTAGATATCAGTACTGTGAGAGAATTAATTTCTGGTGTTTAAGGCACCTTTATATTGTATGATGACAATACATTTTTATGGCATCCTAGCAAACTAACACACAAGGTAAGAACACTAGCAAAAGTGAAGGAGAAAAAACTTTGAAAAATTCTCAATATAACTATGGGAGAACTGACAAAAATTGCAAAAGTCAGCTTCTGAACATCAATCAAAATATTGTAACAATCTGATGAGCTTTTATTTGAGAAAGAAGGTTAAATATCAATGAGAAAAGTTAACAGTAATTTTTAAGTTACTCTATTCCTATCCACCTCTTTAGTTCTAAAGTAACCTTGAAAATCAACAGCCTGAAATTGTAGTAAAAATCAGCCAATGGGTAGCTCTGGAAGGGCCAAGAGGATTGAACTCCTTCAAAATCTTATTTCCAGAGAAATATTATTTGACCTGTCTGGTGGTTCCTTAGAAAACTCAACCTGCAAGCCTGTATTTGTGGAGTTCACCGGATATTAAAAGCCTAGTTTTCCTGGGGAGTTTTGTCAAAAAATGACTAAATCCTTGGCTGCTTGAAGCAATGTATCATGACTAGAGCAAATAAAAGACCATTTAATAGTCTAAAAGAAAAAGGTGGAAAAATGAAGTGTTTATAAAGGCTATGAAAGCTTTGACTTACTCTCAGGAATCCTGAAGAACATAAACATCAGTAGACTTGAACATGCTCTGGACTCACTCTGCACCTGCTCTCTGCAGTCCATGCACATGCTCTCTGTACAACTCCACGCACATGCTCTGAAAAATGACACCTGGCATTTTACATGTCAAAGTGCTGCCTGATTCAGAGTCCAAAGTGCACTCCGTACGTATCCAGAGGCCCTAATCAAGGACTGAGAAACCTGCTTTTTCCAGGCATTGAAGTAAATCTCTGTGTTCAATAACAGATCATTGAAATAATTAAGAAGAGACTTCAGTGATCACATATAGCTGGAACACTTACATGAGATAATTAGTTCATAGAAGTCAGGAAACAAACTGCATAAGTATCAAAGAATACCACTGACAAAAAGTTTGGGGTTTTTGGAAAGAATCTTATATTTAGAATTGCTAGAGCATATTACTAAAGAAGTATAGTTTTCAGCAAAGAATGTATGAAACACTAGAAAAAAATAATTATGTTCCTTGCACAGGAAAAATAATCTATAAAAATAGACCCTGAACAAGTCCTGGCATTTACCATACTGGGAAAATAATTAAAAATCGGTTATTTTAAATTAATTAATTAATTACAAACTGTAACAAAGTCCAAAAACAACATCTCACCAAAAGGAAAATACCCCCCCC